>CABHPH010158655.1:2893-15393 GCA_902168325.1 Peromyscus nudipes
GGACCAGGTGGTCAGGACAGGAAACATCTGAGTAAACTCTTGAGTGATGAAGCCGTGCCTCTGTAGATTCACTGATTTTAACTGTTGACAGGAAAAGCTATGTCTGTTTGGGCAGAGGGTGAATTTTCTGTATTTTGTGTTTATTATCGCTAGAAACATAAAACTGTTGTAAACAGGTTTATTACAATGAAAATCAAAATATTCCCTTATTTGTTCATAAAAAGGAGAAACAAAACTTAGGGCTAAGAAAAAGGAAGGGGTACACATGCTACGCGAGATAGAAAAGGATGACACACATGAGTGACTGCATGTGACAGAGGTGATGGTAAAAGAAAACCGAACAATTAAATCTAAGGGACAATCAGTGTAATAAAAAATGAAGCAAATAGGAGGGTAAGAAATATTTCCAACTCATCATGCTTAGAGAGCCGAGCGCAGCTGCTTTGGATGGTCTCCATTCTCACCTTAGATTTCATGCCAGAGTTCTTTGTGAAACAAGAGGCTTGCCTGCGTGATTTCACAACCATAACAGTGTGTGCAACAAGCCTGATTCAGGGACTTTCCCCACATGCTGAGGCATGGTGATGTAGTAAGTCTGCCTGGAGACACACGGCCTTACAACCCGGTCAGTGCTCACTAGGAGTGCCAAGAATTTACATTAGACGTGCAGCATGTGCTATTGCATTAGTAAAAGATTTGCAGCAAAGAGCACTCCTGGGAGCCGACTCTGTGGGTAAAGCGCTTGATAGGCAAGCATAAGAACACAAGTTCAAGTCTCCAGTACGTAAATTTTTCTGGACTAGTTGTTTCTAGACTTTATTCCACAAACTCTCCTAAGGGTTGAGGGAACATGCAGTCCACAAACTCTCCTAAGAGTTGAGGGAACATGCAGGGAGACTCAGAGACACAGAAGAACTTAATCCAAAACAATCTGTGGTTGGGAAAGTCCACAGAGTGTGAGAAGATAAGGAGGACTAGGAAGAGAAGGAATCCTGTAGAGGAGAGCAGGAAGGGCATGGATATGCTGCGGTCTCTAGGAAAGACCAGCATAAAAGAGGAGAGACGCCCTTGGAGACAGGAGAAGAGAAAAACAGGATGCTGGGACTCCTGCAGAATAAAAGCAACAGAAAAGGATAGCAGTCTCATCCCCGCACACCACCCACAAGACAGCCTTCTGCACATGAAGGCACGTCCCAAGCCCACACAGTAGGCTCCTGGAGGCACATGGAAGTCTTTACAGGGAATATAGTAAGGCAAAACATTAAATGAAAAGGCTGCCCTCTACAAACTAGCAAAGAGAAGAAATCTCCATTCAAGCACTCCCCTTTTGCACATTTGGAAAATTAGAAATGCATGCAAGTGACAACTAAAACTAGAAATAACAGCCTCCCTCCTGCAAAGTGAGTGAAATGAGTTGATCCAATGTCTGGAAGAAAAAGAGTCAAAAAGAATTTAAGAGCTAAAGGCTATGTTTAAAGGTCCACAAGGGAAATTAGATTCTAATGAAAATTGAATACAGGGCATTGAACAAAGCAGGGAAAGAAGGGAATAGAAATGAAAGGCTAGCAAAGGAGAGTGGGTTGAACATGTAATCAGATTCCCCAAAGAAGAAAAGTAATGGGAAAAGAAAAAAATATGAAACAGAACTAATATTTAGCAACTATAACTTTAAAAAGAAAGAAAAAATAAAAAACAACAACAACAAAAGTAAATGTAGAGGATGGGGTGGGGAAAGGTGTCAGTAAAATGCTTGCTGTGTAAAAATGAGGACGTGAAATTTTTAAAATAAAATAAATTAGTCTTAAAAACAACAAAGAATAAGGACCCTAGAGAGATCCACCCCCACCCCTACCCCCCGCCAGACATCAGAAAAAAAAAGTTCTAAGTTAGTGGCCAGCACTTGTTACTCCAGTGCTGGGAAAGCATAGACAAGTAGTTTACTGCCATTTGGCCATTCCTAATCGGAAATCCTCACGTTAGCAAGAGGCCTCATCTCAAAAACTCATGTTGAGAAGCCAGGCAGTGGTGGTGTATGCCTTTAGTCCCAGAGGCAGGTGGATCTCTGTGAGTTCGAGGCCAATCTGGTCTACAGAGTGAGTTCTAGGACAGCCAGGGCTAGAAAAACCCTGTTTCAAAAACCAAAAAAAAAAAAAAAAAAAAAAAGAGAAAAAGAAAAAAAGAAAAAATAATGAAGTCCATAGCTTCCTGAGGAAGACACCTGAGGTTGTCCTCTGGCCTCCAAATCACATGAGACACATGCACGTTCACCCACACACATACACCCACAAAAGTATTTTAGTAAAATAAAATATATTGCATATGCATGCATTTATACATATATGCATGTGTATGGTATCAATGGGACAGCAAGTCATAAGAAACTACAAAAGAAGAATATATGACCCAGGAATAAATTCTGCCAAACTAATGCTGAGGTATCAAGGGTACAGAAAAATCAGCTCTAAACATCAAAAAGCAGCGCTTTGTGAAGCATCAGAGGACAGAGGGGCTTCTAAGTAAGATGGTGCATTGGAAGCTGCATCTGTATGACTGGGTGAAAACAGGGCAAAATTATATCATATTCCTATAAGAGAAAGAACAAAAGAAAATACAGAGGAGTCTATGTGAGATCGTCTTTGCAAAACAAAGAAACGAAAACAAGCTATACAAAACTGTGTAAGTAGTCAGAGTCAGCTGCAAGGAAACATTCGCACAGATGAAACTGAGCTAAAGAGAAGAGTCCTAGGCTGTGGAAATGCAAGCAGAACCTGGATACAGCACGGGTGGAGGGAGCTGGAAACAGAAGCCAGGCATGGGAACCTGAGGAAGAATGTATTAGTTGCTCTTCTATTGCTGTGACAAAACACCATGCCCAAGGCAACTTAGTAAAGAAAACATTTCATCTGGGGGCTCATGGTTCCAGAGGGTTACAGTCCATGACTGTCATAGCAGGGAGCATGGCCACAGGCAGACATGCAGAGCACTGGAGCAGAAGTTGAGAGCTAGAGCTGCTTCACAAGCAGGAGGCAGAGTGAGAGCTAACTGGAAATGGCACATGACTTTTAAAACTGTGACGTCCACACCTAGTGACACACCTTCTCCAGGAAGGCCACACCCTCTAATCCTTCCCAAATAGTTCCACCAACTGTCGACCAAGCATTCAAATGTATGAGCCTATGGGGGTCATTCTCATTCAAACCACCAGAATGAGAGGTTCTTGATGGTGCTCAGGAGTTATTTACTAGTGATGCACCTCATCACCATCATTAGCTTAGCAAACTATGTGGCATTGTAGGACGTGCGCTGCAGAATTTGGTGTGGTAGCTTGACAGAGATAATGGATCAGTGACCTCCAGCAACAAAGGTAAACACAGGAGGACCAGCCTTCCTCACACCCTCAGTACCTCAGACATAAAAAGCACCCAATATCAGAGACAAGGTTGTAATGTGCAGGGTTGTAGGAAAGGGAAGTGGAAATGATATCGAAAACCAGGCAATTATGGCAGAAAGTGGATTTCAGTCACAGACACCATTTTCATCTGGAAGGAAACTGACAGTACCCTTCCCACCCATGGAGACCAATAATAAAGAGAACTGTGGTAGTTATGCACTTGACTAAAGTCAGGTGCATTTTGGGAAAGTGTGGTGGTTTGAAAGAAAATGGCATTTCAAGGCAAGCAACAATTAAGGTGCAATGCATGATAACTAAGCATGGACTGCAGAAAATGCTTAAATATTCACCATATGCAGAGGAAAGAAAAAAAGTCTCATTCACAGACTTCAAGGGGAAAAAGTCTCATGAGAGCAATGGATAAACAACAATAAGAAGGAATCTACAGCATCCAATACAGTCAACCATAAACCCCTATTGCTAGTAGAAGGAAAGAATCACCATGAATCCAATCAACCAGAACAAGAGCTAACAAAAGCAGAAAGAGACAGCAAACTCCCCTCTACAACAACCTTAAATGCAAAAGACCTCAGCTCACCAATCAAAACACATGGACTAACCGCCTAGATTAAAACAAAACAACAAAACAAAACAAAACACCCTAGACTCAAATATCTACTATCTTTAAAAAGCACACCTTACTGGAAAGACGCCCAAAAAATTGTGGGTCAAAAGGTGGAAATCGACTTATGTAGCAAATGAATTATAATCAATGTAGAATAGCTATTTTCATATCTGATAAAGCCAAAACTAGTCAGAAGAGGCAAGGGAGAAAGTGAGAAATTATAATAATGGTTATAAATATTTATGCACCAAATTTGGGCTTCCAATTCCATAAATAAACACTGAAAGGCATAAAAGGCCAGATAGGTCTTGATGGTAATTGTGGGAGACTCACATCTTTAGATAGAATTCTTAGAGTAAAAATCAGTGAGAAATCTCAGATCTAAATCATGCCATAGATAGATATGGAGTACAATAAACATTCTTTTAAATTGATTAGAGGGTAGGTCATAAAATAAACTTATCAAATACCAAAAAAATCAAAATAATTTTGTATCTTATGAGATTATCATAGAATAAAACTATAAATCAATATCAAGAGATAGCATAGAAACTGCATAAATACTTAGAGACTGAATAATACATGTTTGGATAAATGGGTCGTAGGAGAAATTAGAAATGATAACTTTAAATTTCTAGAATCAAATGGAAAACATAAAAGCAATACCAGAACTTCTTAGATATAGCTGAAGTGTATAGGAACAGCTGCTTATATTAAAAAAAAATCAGAGATAACACAAATAATCTAAGAATATTCTAGAAAATGTTCTAGAAAAACAAGAAGCCAAACCTAAATGCTGTAGATGACAAGAAATACTAAAGATTAAAGTAGGAATTAGGGGTTGGGGATTTAGCTCAGTGGTAGAGCGCTTGCCTAGCAAGCACAAGGCCCTGGGTTTGGTCCTCAGCTCCGGGGGAGGTGGGGGAGTAGAAATAAATGGAATAGAGACAAAAAGAAAAATGCAGAAACCAGTCAAGCAAAAGGTCCAAGTTGGTTCTGTTGGTCAGATAAACAAAACTGACAAATCCCTAGACAGATAATCAAAGAAACAGAAGAACTAGAATTAATAAATATTAGGGATGAAGAAGTTGTTATAACAGACTTCAGTGGAATCCACAGTATCGTGAGGGAACGTTTTGAAAACTTATTTTCTCCAAACCTGGAAAATCTAGAAGAAACTGCTAAATTCCTGAACACAAATGACCCATCAAACTAAATAAAGACGGCACGAACAACTTAAACAGACCTGTATCAGGCAACTAGACTGAAGCAGTAATTAAAGTCTTCAAAACCTTTCTTTGTTTCCTACTCTGGGCAAGAACCTCAGACGTCACTTCCCCAAAGCTCTGAGGGTGACCAACAGCCATGTGGTGGGAGCTAAATACTAACTTTAACTCCTTATGTTCTGTGGCACAGAATCTCATGTTTTCTGTCTCCACCGAGGTTCTCTCAGAGAGTCTGGAAGATTTGGAGGAGGTTTGGCGGCAAGGAGGAAAACAGACAGCCACTTGGCGTGGCTAGGTCTAACACTGACATGATATTTCTATGAGGTTACTTTTCCAACTGGTGGAAGCAACATGAAACACTATTAAGGTTTTAAATGGGGGTTAACTACTTTTAAGAATCGAGTTTCTTTCTTTATATACACATTTTTTCCCTTTGTTTTTATTGTATGTGTGTGGGTGTTTCGCATTCGTGTGTGTCTGTGCAGTGCCCCTGGAGACCAGAAGAGGGAGTGACATCCCCTGAACTGAGTTGCAGATGGTTGTGAGCCACCATCTGGGTAATGGGGATTGTACTGGGGTCCTCTGAAAGATCAGTCAGTGCTCTTAACTGTTGAGTCAGCTCTCTAGCCCCCCCCCAAACGTTGGTTTCTACAGGACTTAAACTCTAGCCAACATGGAGGGTCACAGATCTGTCTGATTTCAGACCAAGCCTGCTTACTTGGCACGACATGGCAGCAAGGTCACTCTCTCCTTCCTACTGTCTCCATGTGTTCTCTGCTCCTGGTACTTCCCTCCTGAGTTCCTTTCCCTGTGTGTAAGGAAGAGCTTATACACAGTAGTCAAACAGAGATCAAAAATGAGATCCAGGGAACAGCCCTTGGCACTCACTGTTACAGACCATGAGATTCATTCCTCTGTTTCTTTGCTTGGCCTTGTCAGGCCTATGTGCCCAGGTCACATATACTGTCTCCTCCTTATTTGTGATACCTAACTCAGAATTTTTTTCCAACTTTTCTTTGATTTTTCGAGACAGGGCTTCTCTGTATAGCTTTGCGCCTTTCCTGGAACTCACTTGGTAGCCCAGGCCGGCCTCGAACTCACAGAGATCCACCTGGCTCTGCCTTGCAAGTGCTGGGATTAAAGGCATGCGTCACCACCGCCTGGCCCAGAATTTTTTATATATATAAAGAAAAGAAAAAAACAAAACAAAAACCAAAAAATAGGCAGCGATGTCACACGCCTTTAATCCTGGCACTCCTGGATCTCTGTGAATTTGAAGGCAGCCTGGTCTACAGGGCTAGTTTACAGACAAGGCTACACAAAGAAACTCCGTCTCAAAAAAGGAAAGAAAAGGGGGAAGGGGGTGACTTCACATTTAATGGGAGGTGGCTCATGTTATCACAGAGCTGAACTTGCCGCAAATAACCCTATGGCCTTGTCACTCTGGGCTGGTGACCACTGAGGTTTTTGCACCCTGATAGGCCTCTCTGCCGATGCAGCAATCCAAATCAGACCAAACCAGATTGAATTAGAAAAGCCCCCGTTTAAATGGGTAAAGCGTTCTTGGCTGATTCTCTGCCCCCCCCTCCCCAGAGAGTGATGAGAGACTAAAAAACCATGGGTCTGTTTTCTGGGGGGCAGTTTAAATACCTTGTGGGAGTGGTCTTGAGCATCTCTGGGGGAGGAGCTGATGGGACTTTCTGAGGGGCAGGGTCTGGGCAGAGAGGTGGGGCTTCCACCAGAAGACTCCAGACTCTTTGGGTGTATAGATGCCAGGGTGCCAGGGGCTGAGGTGGAGCTTCCACCAGAACAATCCCATCAAGAAGGCAGCAGCTGTGAGACATGGTCACCGTCTTGGTTAGTGACATTAGGATGGCAAAGGCCCCCAAACATGGTGGCTTTTGCCTTTAATCCCAGCACTCAGGAGACAGAGGCAGGCAGATCTCTGAGTTTAAGGGCAGCCTGGTCTACAGAGCGAGTTCGAGGACAGCCAAGGCTACACAGAGAAACCCTGTCTTGAAAGAGAAAGAGAGAGAGAGAGAGAGAGAGAGAGAGAGAGAGAGAGAGAGAGAGAGAGATGAAGGCCATACTGAGTTTACTAACATCTTGGTTAATGAAACCAGATGGCATAAACCAAAATGGTGGCACCCCTAAAATTTTCCAGCATTATTAAGCCCTCAGAGATCACTGTACCCCTAGAATTTCCTGTTCCACAGGCATTCATTCACATGCCCCAGGCTTCTCTCCATCTGGGTTTTCAACTTCCTAGATGCCTAATTGACCATGGAACTGGAAGACCCAGAAGAAACTCCAACACAGATACTATTGACAAGTGACCAGACTTCCATTGTGTTTCTTTTGTTAAAATGTTTGCTTGTTGTTTTTGATAGTTGTTTTGCATGATATATTTATTGGTTGCTGGAGGAGACAGCATTTTCCCAGCCATGTGCTCCCAATACTAGTCAGCTATGGAAGCTAACACTTTAAATTGGATAGACCTGGGAAGCTCATGTGAATTTCAGTGGCCCAGAGAAAGCACAGAACCAATCAGGACCCAATGGATGGATCACCAGGTGCTAGGCAAGCTGATGCTTATGGGCAGCTTCGATAACCAGAGATGAAGAGGGATCAGCCTGCTTAAGTGGGAAGCTGTAGATACAGGCTCCTTCCCTGAGTCTTGACGCCTGCTCTTCTGCCCGCCATCTCCAAGCCTGTCTTTCTCTAGGATAAAATATTCTTTCCTTCACTCCATGCTCTGTAGCATGAATTTCTAAAGGGTCTTATTAATAAAATCAAACCTGAAGCCAGTTATTGGGGTGAATGCTGGAAGATCAGAGAAGCAGAACAAGCCACGGCTACCTCACCTTGCCAGTTCCTCAGCTGATCCTGTTTCCTCAGACTGGAAACCTCTGAGTCCTCATCCAGAATGAATCTCAGCTGAACTTCTGCTCGAAAGCCTGAAAGCTTAACCAGCCAAATGCTTCTAGTTCCTGGTCTTCACGCTGTATATACCTTTCTGCTTTCTACCATCACTCCCCACCACAATGCTCATTATCTGCTTTTATTTCTTCCCCACCAAGCTCTGGGTAACCTTGATTTGTTTTGACTTTCCAGTTACGATGATACAGACAAAATAACAAAAAAGGACAGATTGGTGCTCTCTCTTTCCAAGTACCTTTCTATGTGTTTTCTGTGTTCCATATTCTCTAGATTACTGCTACTAAAAAAATAAATAAGTAAAGTAAAAGACTGGACAATCAGTCTATGGAAAGTATAGAGAGGACCTTCTCCCTAATAAAAGTTATCTCAATAATAACTCCAGTGTCACGGTTTTAACAGGGGTTCCTTGGCTGAGTTCTGCTGGATGTTATAAACATCAATTTGATGATTCACTATATATTGTTGCTTCTCTATCTGCTACTATTTTGTGTCTTCTCTATCTCTAAGGTTTACCTGGTAATTTACTTACAAAGCCTCATGGTTTAATAGTTTGTAGCCAGGTAATATTAATTTATTACATTATCCCGTGTGTGTAGTTTGGATTCAGCAGTATCCTCCACACCAAATGACTGCCATCTCCATAAGTCTAGCTATGCCTGTTTATAAAAGATCGTCAGCTGGGCTTATTGACTGTTGGTGTCCCTTCACAGAAAGAGGGGGAAGGAAGCACAGGGGGACGCCCATCTGAGTGTTCAGTCATTCATCCCAGATGGTTGTAAGTAATTCTGCCCCAATTCCATATGGCCTCAAGGGCTTGGAGAAGAGCTGGAGTACAGAGAGGGAGGAGGGGAAGACTAGGAAGAGGGGCTTCAGCTATGCAGCTGTGGGGAAGCTCTCATCTCTACTAGGTGGAGACTTTCTGGGGCAGCTGTTTTCTGGTTACCCCTCTCCTGTCAGTGACCCCCTCATCTGTGCTCTAAAAATAAGCTCAGTGAACTCTTTGCTTTCTTGTTGTGGGACAATATTTTTGTATACTATAAAGATGTGTCTCCACCTAAGGCACTTCAGATTGGTTTGATAAAGAGCTGAATGGTCAATAGCTAGGCAGGAGAGGGTAGGTGGGATTTCCGGGGAGAGAGAGAGGAACTCTGGGAAGAAGAGAGGAGAGGAGATGACATCAGCCAGATGCATAACAATGCATCTGTTGGACATACAGAATGGGAAACAGGTAAAAGCCACATGGCAGAATGTAGATCAATAAAATTAAGTTAATTTAAGTTATAAGAGCTAGTGGGACAAGCCTAAGCTAAGGCTATAAGTCTCTGTGTCATTATCTGGGGGCCTGGGAGCCTGACAAGAAAGTACTACTATACTTTCCCGGGATGAATTTTGGTGAAATAAAACTTCAGCTTGTCATTGAAACCTTATGAGGAGAGGATTGACATTTCTTAGTCTCCCTTAGGGATATAATTCTCACAACAGATGGCAAATTTATTTGTTAATGTTCCTGTGTCTCACAGTATGAAGAAAACCAGTAAGTAGAAGAAAATGTTATAAGAAGATAGAAATGGAAGTATTTTTTGAAGGGTGACCCTAGTTAGTCTTATTAAATAAAAACCCAGAGTCAGATAGTAGGGTGAAAGATCAAAGCAGCAGCCACTTAGAGACTTCTTACCTCTGAGAAATCTCAGATCGAATAGGGTATCCCATCTCTAGGAATCCTCAGACTGAGTGGGGTCTCTAGATCTTGTCTCCACCCACCTTATATTTCTGTCTCTACCTTCCTAGTGCTGGGATTAAAGGCGTGTGCCTGGCTCTGTTTTGAGAGGATGACAGGGTTGCAGCCATCTTAGAGAAGGGTCAAACTGGGGGCAGCAGGCCCTGGGAAACCCACCAGAAGATGTGCTACCCCTAGACCCAGACAATTAAGAGCCACATAAAAAATGATTTCCAGACACTTCCTGCCATAACCTAAAGGATATGACAGATTGCATACCATAGCTGTCAGAGGGAGCAAGTTTCCTGCAGTTAAGAAATGGGATGTCTTATTGTCAGAGAAAATGGGTCTGTGATGATATAGCTTGCTAGATATGGCTGTTTCCTTGCAGCTGCAACTCTCCAATCAGCTCAAACCAAGCATCTCTAACCTAAAGTAAGCATCAATCCTGAGCTTGTAACTATATAGAGTTGGAATTCCCCCAGATCCCCTACCCTAACCATTATAAAAACCCTGCTTTGACTTCTACTCAGGGTCTCTCCTGCTCTGCTGCTGCTTCAGATGGATGGAGAGACCCGGGTTTAAACTTGTAAATAAAAGGACTCTTTGCTCTTGCATTTGCATCGGTCTCTTGTTTGTCTTTGGGGAACCCTGGGAACAGCAGTTTCTCTTTTAGACTGGATCAATCTCATGTAGCCCAGGGTGGTCTTGAACTCCTGATCTTCCTGCTTCCTCCTCCCAAGAGCTGGGACTAAAGGTGTGTGCCACCACTGCCTGGCCTCTATAGTTAAGTAGTGGCTAGCTCTGCCCTCTGATCTCCAGGCAAGCTTTATTTATCAGAACACAAACAAAATGTCACATAACAATTTTCAGGAAAGGATTTCTGTGTGAATCCTTTCCTAAAAGGGATGTTTTTCCAGAATGGAAAAGATAGGTGTAAAGCTTAAGCAAGTTACAATGGTCTGATCAAGTTATATAAGGTATGTAAAAGATGAGAGTTTATGTACATGATATAAAAATGTCCAAGGCCAAAGTTGAATAGATTTGATGTCGAGCCTTTGCTTAACCCAGTGAAGTTATTGGTCTGCTCATCATAACCAAGCTCTTTTAAAGTATTAGACTTTTGCCCTAGCTTTATCTAAATATTGCACAGTAGTTAAAAGAAACCAGACTGGTGTAACTGATCTTCTGGGCGTTTAATACTCATGCTTAGAGGCCTATACTGAGGAAGTCAGGGAGATTAAAGAAGGGTCAGTATTTTGTTCCTGATGCTTCAAGGTCAACTAGGTTTCAGAACTGTGGAGGTATCTCTTGAATGGTCTGTAACTGTGGGGAGTCACCTATGCTCTTGTTTGGGGAGGCCATGGAGACCCCACCAACTGAACATTAACTAGTGTCCAGTCTACAAAGAGGAGAGTCATCACAGAGGGAAATTTTCTTCCATGTTTTCCAAGCAAAGCCGTAGTCAAGCAAGGCCTTTGCGTTAGCTGCACATAGATGAAGTGGCTGGTAAAAAGGAAGGCTGGAGGAGCCAGAGGTTCTTCCTAAGCCCAAGTGATCCATCAGGACCAGATACTCCACTGGCCTTGATAGGAGGGAGAGAGCAGGAGAGAGTTGATTTTGACTATCAAAAGTGGTCTTAAACATCCAACAGGAAAGTGTAAGAGAAGATCAAAATGACTGGACTGTTTCTTTAACAGTTCAAGGGATTGTTCTCTCACTCATCAAGCTTAAATGCTTATGGGATGTTATTTAGACAAGTATTTCTCACTAATGATTTTCTTCTTCATGAGAAAATTACTGCCTAGGCAGAAGATTTCAGACCTTGGCTCACTGAGACAACTGCCTACAGTCAAGAGAGAGAGAACCACTATTTTTTTTTCCTAAGACAGGGTTTCTCCATGTAGTTTTGGTGCCTGTCCTGGCTCTCACTCTGTAGCCCAGGCTGGCCTCGAACTCACAGAGATCCGCTTGCCTCTGCCTCCCGAGTTCTGGGATTAAAGGTGTGAGCCACCACCGCCTGGTAAACCACTATTGTTTTAACCTACAAATTAAATGTTGGACAAATTTCTTCTTTCTCCCTCTCTAGAAGCCGTCTGAGAGGGATCCCATACTGATCCTACCCACTTCAACAGCCATCAAAGGGCCTAGAAACAGATTTTGAGTTTATCCCTCTGGAATACCAGCCTTGGAGGCAAAAATGAAAAAAAAAACAAGGAAGAGCCCAGTAGATGGATGCCCTTCTGAGTCCATGAAGAGATTCTAACGGATGTTGGTCTCGACATGTAACAAATATCCTGCGTGCTGGCTTTTCCTGGTTTTCTTCCTAGTTTATCATACTAAAACTCTTGCCTTTCCTTCTCCCTCACATCTGTTTCTAGAAATCAGTCAAGGAATTCCTTTCCTCCCTATACTCAGCTATTATATAAATAAAATTGCTGATGGACTTTTGGGGTCTTTTAGATAGGCCCATGGGAGGGGTACCCAACTGCCATACCCGATATCCCCATTCAGCTTGAAGTAGCAAGTTCAGTCATCACTTAAATTCCATATTAGCAGTTAGAGTTATCCTCTTAGGGGTTGGGGGTTGGGGATAAAAAC
>CABHPH010158655.1:20393-24783 GCA_902168325.1 Peromyscus nudipes
AGTTCTTATGGTAGATACCTTCACAAAGGTAGAGGAGCATGAAGAAGGGCGTGAGTGGTGAAAGAGAATGCAAGAGAGGTGGTCAGGTGGGCCAGTGAGCTTTGGAACAGCTTGTGTGAAGGCAAAACAGACCTCATCTTAGGGTATGGCCACCATCATAGACCACCTGCTGTACTCAGTTCTAGAAAGGACATCAGGAATGTGCCATGACAACTCGAACAGATACAGAGCAGTATGCTCCTGCAGACATTCTGTTTGTGGTTTATGGCCCTTGAAACTTTCCAGATAATCCTGCTGAGGAGTCCAGATAATCCTGTTCAGTGGGTTGTGGTTTCCCGCCAAAAGGACAATCTAATAGTTTCAAATGTGGCTTCGGCTGAAAGTCTAGACCAACAGTTTCAAAAAATCACTTTGCCCCATATCCCTTCTACCTAGTCCCAAGTTGCCAATTCCTGGCTTGTAGTTTTTCCCTATAAAAACTCTCTACACCTGGGCTCGTGGCCGCCGCCACATTTCCTTCCATCTGCCATGCAGTGGCCCAGGTTGAACCTGACAATGAAAGGACCCTGTGGGCTTTCATCGGAAACCGGGTCCTTGGTGGGCTCTGGGGGTTTCGACAAACGAGTACAACACTTGTTCTGAGAACAAATCTGAGCAGGCACTAACTCTCAGAAGTTCCACTACCTCAACATCACTACACTAGGGACCAAGCTTACAGAATGTGGACACACTCAAATCATAACTAAACATAATATCAACTCAGCAGGATTCTTGCTAAGTGGACAAGGTGGGCAGCTCTGGATCTGCTCATAAAGAGGACTCAAGAAACCAAAGTTTGATCACTTTGGCACCACTCAAAGTGACCAAAGTTTGACACAGTCCCTATCAAAACCCTGGTATAAGTTTCGACAAATAGACAATGTCATTGGAAAAATTAACATGGCTCATACACCAGAAGAGATAAAAAACAAAAACTTTAAGGAAGAACCAGCTAGGAAAACCATTTCCCAATATTAAGTTCTAGCGGAGAGAGGAGTGGAAAGGATACAGTACTGAGAGTGGGAAGATACTTTCGCTACTGGAGGGAACCCCTCCCCCCATAGCTGCACAAAAGTATGCTTAACTAAATTCCGTTAGATGCCAAACAATCCAATAAAGAAAGGATAGCCTTTCTTTCCAACAAATGGTGCTGGATCGCCACAGGCAAAATAGACAGACAGACGGCCTGCAACCTTCACATTGTCATCACACCTGAAAATGGACCGTGAACCTAGATGTTAATTATACAGCTATTAAAGTGTCAGCAAAACGCCCGGGCGGTGGTGGCGCACGCCTTTAATTGCAGCACTCGGGAGGCAGAGGCAGGAGGATCTTTGTGAGTTCGAGGCCAGTCTGGTCTACAGAGTGAGATCCAGGAAAAAAAAAAAAAAGTTTCAGAAAAACATATGGTGCAAAATTCTCAGGGATAGGAAAAGCATTCTTAGATTGCTAACGGAAGTATCCTTCGTAAGTGGGACAAAATAAAATGAGCTCAAATGCTGGCAAAACGTTTTGCTTCGTGACAGTTTGTTAAAAGAGGGTAAAACAGTAAGTCACCCACTGGGAGGAAGTATTTGCAAGCAACAGACCGAATACATAGCTAGGATATAGAACGAACCCTCAAATCTCAACAAGAGTAAAGAGAAAACTTAAAACATACAGTTAGAAAACGGGAAAAGATAGGAACAAATATTTCACTGGAGAGAAAAAACCAGATGTCCCCAAGCACATCAGGAGATGCCTAGCGTCTGTCCTCTGCCATTACGGAAGTGCAGGTTGAACCTGGATAAGATATTGTGGCACACCCACTGAGCTGGATGAAATGGTGATGACAACATGGAATGCTGCTGAGATGTGGAGAAACTGGATGGTCCAGGTATTGTTGGTGGGGATGGAAACAGTCCACTCTCAGACTGCGCATCACTTACTGTACAAGGCAGCAACCACATTCCCATCCATCCCAGAGCAAGGAGAGCTTATTTTTAGACATGTAACAGGGATTCGGAATGTTATACCAGCATCATTCTTTCTTGTTTTGTTTTGTTTTGTTTTGTTTTGTTTTGTTTTGTTTTGTTTTGTTGAGACAGGGTCTATCTAGGTAGCTCTGGCTGTCTTGGAACTCACTGTCTGTGTAGACCAGGTTGGCTGGTCTTGAACTCATTGAGATCCTCCTGCTCTGCCTTAGGAGTGCTGGGATTAAAGGTGTGTGCCGTTATGTCCTGTTTGCCAGCTTTACTCCTAATGTTCTCCAACTGACAACTGTTCAGCTTCCCTTTAACAGGAAGGAACCGGCTCAACAGTCATGCTTCCTTCCACGGTGGAATGCCGCTCTGAAATGAAGAGGAAAGGACTCCTTGAGCTCATTTGTGCCAGCGAGCTCTAGTGAATTAAGTCAGGTGAAAAAAAGTCCATTCTGACAAGTTAGGCAGCTTCTGAGAATACAACATTTTCTTTTTTGCAATGACAAAATTCGTAGGAATGGAGGACAGGAGAATGGATGCCGGGCTCAGGTCTGTGGTGGATGGAGGGAGAATTGGGGGGAAATGGTATGGGTATGAGAAAATGGCATGAGGGATCCTTTGTAAATGTAACTCTTTAGTGTCTCGAATGGTGGCATCCCGGATGTGACAAAACTTAGTACAAGAAAAACTCAGCCAACCTGCAAGATGTTATGGTCCTGTGACAACCTCCTATTGCTTATGAGATGTTTTTAATGGGAGGAAGGGGGGGGGGGGCAGGGCCACAAGGACCCCTCTGCATTATTCATGCAACTTCACAATTAACTTTATCAACAAATCAAAGGGGGACTAAGAGTTTGAATTCCAAGGGTGGGGCAGTAGGCTAACCCCGGGCTGGGAAGGTTCTTAGAGGTGACCTTTAATTAGAACTAAATGAATAAAACAGTGCTTCTGCAGAATGAACTCCAAGTGATCCTGAGCAGGTCTTAGTTTAGATAATGACAACAGGCTGAAGGAGGCATTCGAGGGAGCCTGACCCTGCCGTAGGTTCCCTGTGTTGACACACCAAATTCTTTCCCTAAACTGATTTCTGACCCGATAGGACACAATCACCAATCCCTTAGTTTCTATCAACATACTTTTGAAGGTTATCAATGATAAAAATTGGTGTGAACTCCACCTGCCTCTGTCTCCTGAGAGCTAGGACTAAAGACGTGCCCCACTCCACCCAGCTTTTTTAAAACTTGTATTTTCAAAAAGACTGGGTTTCTCTACGTAGCCAAGTCGTCCTGGAACTTGATTTGTAGATCAGCCTGGTCTCGAACTCACAGACATCCAGCTGCCTCTGCCTCTTGTGTTGGGATTAAACCACCACCCGGCCAAAATAAGTATCTATCTTATGGGCACTGAATTCTCAATTATGATCGAGAGTTAGAGGATATAATCTGATAAGGACTCACTCCTTATAACATACATAGAAAAGCGCATCCCAGCCCACCACCTTTCAGAACAGCTTTGTTCCCTTGTAGTAAGCAAACTGAACCCAGCAGTGTTCCAACAACTCGCTGATGCAGCTTCACCAAGTGCTCCAGGGCTAGGTGAATCTCCCAGATATCCCACTGGGAAATGCCACATCTTGCCAGTCAGGTTTCCCAAAAGTCAATCAATAACCCGAGGTGCAAGCCAACCATCAGGCTCCGTCCCATTTCTGAGCACAATTCATAAAGTTTCCCCGGAGACTCCATCATTCCTGTTTCTTCGAAGTTATGCTGCTTGGGCAGGCTCCACTTTCAAATGTGTAGCCCTTACTAAGGGCGCCTTAGTTATTTGGATTCCATCGAAGGGCCAGTCATCGGGAGGACAGGAGGCCATGGAATTTCGTGCCTCATGAGGTTGGCAAGAAGTCCCCAGGGCTGGAGCTCCGAGCCGCTCTGAGCTGCGGAAGGGGGCAGGGTGTGACTGAGTAAGATAGTAGTCTTACCTTCAGCTGCGGACAGCCTGTTACTTTGTGTGACACAGCAGTACGTGCCCTTCTGCACGCAAAGCAGAGGGAGCTTTTCCTTTGGCTCCCACTAACAATAAAAACGCTGGCTGTTACCCGCTGCGACCCCACCTAATACAGCCAGCTGGCTGTTTGAAAACGTCTGCCCTCAATGAGGGGTATTCTAGAAACTAGCAGCTCACGGGGAGGCGATTTTCTGTCCTGGAATAGGGCTCTAGAAAGCTGCATAGCTCTGCTGGATACAGACTGTAACCAGAACCTCTAGTTTGCTGTGTGAAACTTAGGTGATAAGCAGAGAGACAGAAATTTGTTTAAAAAAAAAAAGGCAAATGATTTTTCTTATTTTTGAACCTGAGTTCGATAGAAAGCGGGGGTGGAGGGGTGGGGGGGT
>CABHPH010158655.1:24883-35982 GCA_902168325.1 Peromyscus nudipes
CCCATCTTTACACTCACTGGAGGCGCAGCTCACGCCAGCATCGGGACCAGGAATGGGAAAAGAGCAGAAGTTGAGGGGCATACCCTGGTTATTCTCTGCAATAGTATTAGCTTTGGGTGACTGTGGGCAGTTGGAATTTGTTCTCAGGTTTTGTTATTAACAGTAACGGGGCGTCATTCTATGGGGCTGCCTGGCCTTAGATAGGCCCCCTCCTTTGCTTATTAATGTCAGTGCTTAAATGGAGATGCGCCAAGGCCCTGGGGATCCACTGGCCCACACCTTGAGCCTTGGGTTTTTCTGCCTCACCCCGACAGCTGAGGTGGCTCTTAGCGCTCTAAAGGCACTGGCTTTGCTCTCTGCCACAGTCTTTGATGATGCTGGTTTCAGAGTGTAGGCATAGAAAACGGCGGATACAATTTTGTGTTCAGGCTCAGTCATTTGCAGAGTTTGTGACTGAGAAGTCCTTGGTACTTGAAATCGGGCTTCACTTGTATTTTTTTAGAAATAAACTGGAGAGACCTTAGTCTTCCCTGGAGGCAGGGTCATAGGCAGTTCTGTTACTGGCCATTCTCAGGAACTAGGTGTTTGTGGGAGGCAAACAGTGTTTGTGCTGGGCTGTATTCCCCCCCGCCCCAACACATTCTTAAGCCTTTTTGTCCTCTTGACCAGAGTGCCAGCTAGCTGGGGAAGCCAAGCTAGGAATTGTGTGAGGAGAGGACTGGCAGGCCCGGCTGGCAGCGGGGGATGGGGGAGTCACAGTGCCGGGCAGGACAGAGGTGCAGTCTGCCAGATAGCTGTGACTGAATGAATGAGTCACTTCCCCTACTGGGCAAGCGCTCCCCTGGCCTTCCCTCAACTACGGAGGATATCCCTGGATCAGGAGGGACCAGAAGGGGAAGAAAAAAAAAAATCAAAACAAAACAGAAACTGGCCCGAGATACTGAAAGGACACGCTTGACAACAGCCTAGCTCTGCATTCTTGACCGTATCCACGCGGTCGTTCATCTCTGGCACATTCCCTCACCATTTCCCTACAGATGGACCTGGGCCTGGCACTAGAGGTGACCTTGGGTAGCCATACAGCCGCTTCCAGATCGTTTCTTCGCCTGTGAACAGGTGAGCTAGCAGCTTGGGTATGATTTCATCCATAGGAAGGGACGCTATGGAGTCACAGGGATGGCTCTGGCTTAAAATGGTCAGGTATCCCCAAACGAAAGGAAACTAGAAGGCCGAGGCTCCCCGGCAACTTTTCCGGGTTCGGAGTGGAGGGTCACGGAGCCAGAGAAGGTGCGCACGGGTGTGTCTGGACGACCAGGCCCTGGGTGCTGTCATCTGAACCCTCGGGCGGGGTCCAGGCCGGGCGGTGACCCCTGGGCGGGGCTGCGGGTGACAGATACCGGGAGGCGTGTTTGCGGCCATCTAGGTTCTCCTTTCTGGTCCGTTCCCTCCTTTAAAAGATCTGGCACGCTGCTCCTTTCTCACCGTTCTCTAGCCTTACGAGCCATTCGCGCGGCCGGGCCGGGCGGCCGGGACTGAACGCTGAGTGGTCGGCTTTGCAGGATCCTCTCCGGCTCTCCCTGCCTATAGGTGAGGACTGAAACTCCGGGGGACTCCGGACGACAGCTACTAAGGTAAGACCCGGCCGGGAGCGGGCAGGTGAGCGCGGTGAAAGTGGGAGGACCGCAGCTCTCTGCGAGCACTGCGCCGGCAACCACCGCGCTCGGGATGCTCTCCTAGGTCCGGGATGCTCTCCCAGGCGCTCGCCGGTGACTTCTCAGCAGACGGAGGTGCTGGCACTACACTGGGGGATGCGGAGCCTGCAAGGGTGAGGTGGGGTGGGGAGGGGTGAGGAGAGCACGTGAGGGACGAGCAGGTGAGGGATGAGCAGGTGAAGGGCCAACAGACGCCTCTAGGTCCTTCCAGAGTGTCCAGTCCCGCGCCGGGAAGAAAGACCCAGAACTTTTGCACAGCTCAGGCCACCCAGAAAATAAGAGCTAGAGGCGTTACACCACCTGCCTTTTCATGAAGGACCGGACAAAGTTTCATTTTGATCACTCATATGGATTTCCTTGTAATTGATTTACCAAATGTTATCTCATAAAATATGGGCTCCGAGTTGTTTGGCTGCAGTTCAACCGGGAAACTCTCATCGGGAGTATTAAATGTCACTAACTGATATGCAAGGGACTTAACTCACGTTACTGCTCTTTTCGGCGATAACTTAATTGCAGATCTGGCAGGGTGAGTCCAGAACTCCGCAGCCCTGCTCACTGTCACATCTCTCTCCCTTCAGGGCTTGGTAGAGTGACTCACCGGTGACTGGGGTGGTCGCTCACACCCTGGCAGCCTTCCCTGGACGTGGACCTGCAGTCTCTTGACAGTGAGTTACCCAGGGACCCTGAATCTGGGTTAGAAAGGGGCGCTTCCCGTGAAGGCAATGGAGAGAGTTTTTAGATGTCTGTTCACACTGTTTTTTTTTTTTTTTTTTTTTTTGATTTTTCGAGACAGGGTTTTTCTGTGTAGCTTTGGGGCCTTTCCTGGAACTCACTTTTTTGCCCAGGCTGGCCTCGAACTCACATCACATCGTATAAATCTGTTTATTTTTATCGCCCCTCCCACTTTTCTCTCCACCTCCCTCTTCTGTCACCTTCTCCCTGCTTTTTAAGTTCCCACTTCTCTTTGCCTGGTTCCCCCTTGCTGGTGCTATCTCCGCTTAAAAACAAAAACACATTGGTTCCATTCATACGCTGTAACCTAGTCCTTTAAAAAAAACATGGTAATTTCCTTGATTGGGGACTTAAGCTGTCTTTGCCTGAGAAGCAGCCATTCCCAGGGCCTGCCATTGTTGCCCTCTCTTTCAGCTTGTGAAGTTTGCGCCCCATCTGCATTTTGGGCTAAACCACCCCTACTTCTCAGCCAATTGGCTATTGTTTTCCCTTCTTCAGAGGCCAAGTGGACCTTCTAGTTTGCGGAACCCTCATTACCGCACATGCCTTTAATTCAGCCTGAGATGCATGGGCACACATTGTATTCCTGGTACTGTTATACTTTCAACACTCTTAAGCCTTCCTTAATGAGTTGCATTAGTTTTTCTTTACCTTGGTTTTTTGTCAAAATGCACTCCTTTTTTTTAAATTTCTTTCTGTATTTACTGACTAAAAAAAATCTTAAGAAATTACCTTAAGAAAGCAAAATAAAAATCATACGCATAACAGAAACTTCCAGGTTTTCTTTCTCTTTACAGATAAGCACTGAATAATTTCTTTCCAACCTCTTCCCCTCCCCTTCTCTCCATCTCACATTAATACACACAGATTTACTTTTAATATACATTTCATTCCAAAAAATTGTAAGTCTTTATGCACTGAACTGGTCTCTTTCTCTGACTTTGATGTCTTAGTCAAGTTAACGTTTAAGATCTCATTAATGAGTTAGCAGCAGGTAGAGGAGCCTGGGTGTGCTTAGAGGGTAAGGGCTACTTTCTAGTGTGCTATGCAGGTTCCTGGGGCAGCAGGTCCTAAACCAGCAGGTCCTGTCAGTGTGGAGTACAGCCCCGGGGCTGAGGGCAGTAGCAGATATCTTTTCTTTTTTTCCGGAACTGAGGACCGAACCCAGGGCCTTGCAAGGGTTCGGTCCTCAAGCCCTTGGGTTTGAACCCAAGCCCTTGCTTGGCAAGGGCTCTACCACTGAGCTAAATCCCCAACCCCTAGTGGCATATATCTTGAAGAGGCTGGGTGAGTGCCGCCCTCTAGGATGAAGCAGGGTGTTGGGAGGAAATGCTCTCTAAAGTTAACTTACTAAGGTCAACATTTACCCCTAGAGCAAGTAGTTGGGGAGGCTTTGGAAGGGTGGTCTGTTCTCAGAACAGCTCTGTGGGTTAGGACAAAGGCAGAGGAGCCGCCACCACCCCCACTCAGTGTCCCAGTGTGCACTCCACACTTAGACCTCCTTTTCAAAGTATTGTATTTTTTATTTATGTGCATGTGTGGATATGTTACGTGTGTGTGTGTGTGTGTGTGTGCGCGCGCACGCGCGCGCGCGCGCGCGTCTGTGTGTGTCTCTGTGTCTGTATATGTCTGTGGAAGCCTGAAGAAGACATCAGACTCCCTGGAGCCAGAGTTACAGGTAGTTAAGAGCTATCTCACATGAGTGCCAGGAAATGAACTGGGATCCCCCAGAATCATAGGAAGCATTCTTTTTCTTTTTGGTTTTGTGAGACAGGGTTTCTGTGTATAACAGCCCTGGCTGCCCTGGAACTCACAGAGATCCCCGTCTCTGTCTCCCAAGTGCTAGGATTAAAGGCATATCCCACCACTCTTGGCTATAGGAAGCATTCTGAACCTGAACCATCTTTCCAGTTCCTTGAGTCTTTGGGTATTTCATAGTGGCTTTGCTGTGGCCAGTCTCTCCCTTAGAAAGTGACCTTGGTCTTCATCCTGGGCTTTTCCTAATTGTTGACTCTTGAGGTTTGTGGACCCCAACTCCCACCTACCCTGTTACTTGTGGAGCAAGGGTTACCCAGTGTGCAAAGTAGCTAATGCTCTGGCAAGATGACCCAGAGCTCTAAGCTCAAATCTGACTCTTAATGGGATAGTGATGGCGGAGGAGTCATAGGAAGCGAGAGACAAGCAGACTTGATTGAGAGGCAAGTGTTTCCCTTTGTTTTTGTTAACTGAAATATGTCAGCCTAAAACATGGTTTTTTTTGAAAGGAGTTATGTCCTGTGTTTTGGGTTTTGAGCTCATGACATTGCTGACTGGATTTCCTCCAGTTGTGCCCATTCTTGAAAAGTTGGTTCCAAGCCAGGCGGTGGTAGTGCACGCCTTTAATCCCAGCACTCGGGAGGCAGAGCCAGGTGGATCTCGGTGAGTTCAAGGCCAGCCTGGTCTACAGAGCGAGATCCCAGGACAGGCACCAAAACTACACAGAGAAAAGGAAAAGCTGGTTCCAAATCCTGAGAATCATTAGTAAAAATTCTGGAGGCTTTTTGTGGCCGACAACCTGGGTTAAGAAAGTTATCTTTGGTGTGCTCAGGCCTCTGGACTCCAAGGTTCTCAATCAATGCCAACTGTTCTGGCTCACATCTCCTTTGTGGTGACCCCACAGGGCCACACCTACAGGTTCTGTGTTCCTGAGTCATGTTACTTCAACAAGTGAGCTGTCAGGAGCCCCATACATGGAAGGCAACACTGTCCTTGCCATGTCCTTGTCATCTTAGCCAGAAGTCAGCCGGTAGGATGTCATCCCCGCCCCCACAGAGGTCAGCGCCCTGCTCTCCTTGGGTCTGTCACTTTGCTATCCTTGCTGTTGCTCTTTGCCCTCAAATCCATGCGGGAGTAAAGTGTCAGAGAAAACTCGTCCACCCAACGTCTGCAAATTAGACGCCAAAAACCAGACAGATAAGAGAGCAGATTACTGTCCATGCAGATAATGGAGGAATTCAAAGAGGGCGACTCAGAAGGTGATTAGAATTTAGGGATTGCTCCAATCTTAACAAATATGGATGGGGCCAAGCCACAGAGGAGCCTACCTGACTTCTGAGAGGGTAAGAAAAAGGTGCTTTCGGAGAAACAATGTATTTCAGCTGTTACATTTTGGATGTGGTATTAGGGAGTTTGTTGTTGTTGCTGGTCCGTTTTTGTCAGACGTGTTGTTGCCCCCCTCCCCTGCACACTCCTTGTTTTTTTGCTTTGTAGCCCAGGGTGACCGTGAACTCTAGGCTGCCCTGGGGATGTAAGTAATCTTCCTGCCTCAGCCTCCTGAGTGCAGGGACGACAGCTGTGTTCTGTCCCACTCCGCTCTAAATGACTCCAAATGATCTTAAAAGCTTAACTGGGACTTCAGAAAGACAGATGGGAAGGATGCTAGTTTGGTGACAGTGGCTGTTTGGGCACAACATCGTTTCACTGGAAGATTACAGGGTCTTGGGAAAGCTGAGTTGTTTGGGGAGCTTTCGCTTTTAGGCAGAAGGGGTTCCAGGAACTTGGGTGGCTTCCGCCCAAAATTTTATGTCACTGTGTAAGTCAGCTCTCTGTCACTATGGCAAAATCCCAAGAAAAATCCAGTTAAAGGGGCAAAGGGTTTATTTTGGCTCACTGTTGTAGAGGTTTTTGTCCATGGTTGTTGCTTTGGGACCGTGGTCGAACAGTCTATCTTGGTGGAAATACATAGTGAAAGAGGCCTGTTGGCCAGGAAACATAATGTGGGGGAGGCTGTGGGGGGCGGTTCCAGTATTCCTGATGGCCTAACTTCCTCCCACAAGACTCTCCCTCCTCAATTTTCTACCACCTTTCAATGGTGCTACAGCTGGTGACCAAGCTTTAACAGGTGGGTCTTCAGGAGCCATTTCCAAATCAAAACAACGACTGGGGTTTACTATGAACCTGTCCATACGGGTCTAACAAACATGAAGTTCCTTCTCCCTGTCCCCTCCAGGTACTCGAGGGGACACAGCTGTCTGGAGATGACCTCTTGTGATCTGTGCTTTGGTTGCCCCTTACATTGCTAAGCAGTTGGCCTTCTGTAGTAAAGGATTCCTTCTCTATGGTGTCTTGGGCTTTGTGTTTGTCAGGAGTCCTTTGTCTGACACCGACAGCTGGATCCTAGAGCATGGAAATGGTGGGTATGAGACTCAATCACATAGTAGGAAGAAGAAAGATCTGAGTGAGCCCTAGCTGACTGGCTTCAGCTCCAGCCCAAGCATGGACAGAGATGAGCCTTCTGAGCACATGAGAAGCAGCTCCCAGGGATTCTTCTGGGCTGGGCTAGAGTTTGGTAATTGTCTGTTGGTCACGGGTGTGGTTTCAGAAGATGTTTTCCTCTGCTCAGGCAGCTCGCTTTGAGGTTTGAGGCTAATGAGTGGTAAGTTAATCCAGGAAATGCTGAATTATTGTCTTGAGCATGTCCTGCCCCTGAC
Source organism: Peromyscus nudipes (assembly GCA_902168325.1). Taxonomy (NCBI): domain Eukaryota; kingdom Metazoa; phylum Chordata; class Mammalia; order Rodentia; family Cricetidae; genus Peromyscus; species Peromyscus nudipes. The sequence continues at coordinate 31,800 of CABHPH010158655.1, forward strand.
ATTCTGTCTGGGCCTCTAAGGCTGAGGGACTGTGGATACCCAGCTGCCCAGAAAGAGTAACGTTGGGGATACATTGCTAGTTAACTCAGTGTTAAGTCCCGGGGTGAAAACGCTTCTCCAGTGTGTCCACTTGCCAAGCTGAGAAGAGTTTGATCCAAGGGTTAAGACAGCTGAGGGGATAGACACAATACAAAGAGAGATGCCAGGGCTCTTAGCCTGAAATGTGTTTAGAGTGGAAGGGTACTTTGCGTGTTTCCAAAGTAAACTGGGCAACTGTTGTCACAGACCACATGCCACAAGCCAGAGGGAAGCTAATGACATTTTGCTTGTCTATGTGACCCCCACCCCACCCTCTGGCGTGGGAGGACTAGCAAGTCTCAGTGTAGGGTAGACCACGTGCTGTGATTTTTGTGTTCACTGGTTGTCTGACACCTGAGTGATTCTAAGGACTTCCTGCGGGGGGGGGGGCAGTTTATGAGTTTTCCCTGAGTGACAACATCTCACCCTCTGTCATTAGAGTCATTTTGGACCCCACCCTCTTGGTTTGAATGTAAGTGTTCCCTCTTCTGTAAAGTCTCCTGGCCAGGTGGCCTAATGGGTGTTTTTCAACAAAGCTGTTATTGGCATGGTTTCTGTAGGGGTGATGGTTAGTCTTCATTGCAGACTGCTTTTCAAGTCGTCTAGGGTGTTGGTGAGGCGCCGCTCATGTTTACCTGTGCTTGTGAGGTGTTTCCCGAGGATTACAGAGGGCAAGACTGCCTTAAATGTGGGTGTCATATTCCCTTTCTTGGCTTCTTGGCTCTACTTGATGAGAACATCTGTGCTCTGCTACCCTTGGCTACCAGGATGCATGGGCTGACCCTCTAAAACGGTGAGCCAAAATAAACACATGCTCCTAATTCAGGCATTTTGGCCACAGTGCTGTTAAAGTGGCTAGTAACAGGTTAAGGGCCCAAAGCTGATTGGCCTGCGGGTCCCCTTGCGGTGCCTGCCTGTTTCATTCTAACTACCTCTTCTCTAGGCTGATTGCCAGCCTGGAAGCATTAGGAACCCATCCCATCCTTCTAAGAGCATGCTGGTTTTACCTTCCAATACCTGTATTTGTTTATACTCAAGAGATTGGCCTCTGGTTGTGTTCTGGGTTTCATGGCTCCCTTCCCTGTCTCCCCTGCATTCATGTCCTGGCTTGCTTGATGTGTCGTGTTACACACATGTTACATGCAGGTTCACAGTGTGCTGTCTTCATCCCTTCCCAGCCGGACATGCTCTAGAGGGGAAGGGACACTATCCTCGTGCCTCCTCAAGGTTCACTCACAAAATCAGGGGAGATTAAACAGGAGAAAGGACATGCATGTTTATGAATACACCGAAAGAAGACCGAAGTGCAAAACCCCACAGGCTTCTGTCTACCCAGCTGCTTAACCTCACCACAAGAGCGGGAACCGAAGGCAGCTTGGAGAGTTAGTGAATGGTTGTCAGGGGAATGACCTGAGACAATGCATTGGGATTGGAAGGAGCCTAGGGACAGTCTCCTGCAGTTTCACTCAATTTATTTTATTTTTTTTTTTCCTGAGACGGGGTGCAAATCGGGCTAGGGTTGGGAGGTAGTGACCAGTTCCACTCTGCGGTGAGGGAATCCATTGAGGCCTTCTCACTTTCTCCAGATCGGATTGTCCATGCTCAAACCACCTGGTTCTGAATCCCCACAGTTTTGATTACCCGTTCCATCAGTGACTGCTCTGTTGCTGTGGTAAACCACCTTGACCCAGGTAACTTAGAGCAGAGTTTATTTGAGTTTACAGTTCCCGAGGGGCAAAGACCACCATGTCAGGAGCACAGGGCGGCAAGCAGCTTTTGTAGAGAGAGCCAGGGGTAGGAAACTGAGTCTCCATCTTGAACTGGAAACATGAATCAGAGAGCAGGGCATGAGCTTTTGGTCTCAAAGCCTGCCCCCAGTGACATACTTCCTTTGGCAGGGCCTTAGCACCCAAGCCACCCAAACAGCGCCATAAATTAGGGACCAAGTGTTCAAATGCTTGAGACTATGGGGGACATTTTTCATTCAAAGCACCACACCAGAGATGTTTTTACACTAGGCACCTGCTAGTGAATCCCGTGGACACAAGGCAAGGGTCCAGGCACTAACTGCCAACCTCATTGATGATTTGCAGAGTTTCACATTCCTTAACTGAGGCCGGCAGTGCTGTTGTGTTTTCTGGGGTCTCTGACTCTTAAATCTTACATGCTAATCATGTTACCCAGACAAACTTTAGAATGAACTGTGCCATTAAAATGATAGGTGACGCCAGCAAGATGGCTCAGTAGGTAAGCATGGTTGCTGCCAAGCCTGAAGCTGAGATTGATCTCCAAAACACACCGTGGAAGGAGATCGCTTACTCCCACAACTTGTCCTCTGATATCCACATATACAATGTGGCATGCCCATGCCCCTCCCCAATAAAATAATGTAAAGGTCAATTTTTTTTTTGTTTTGTTTTTTGTTTTTGGAGACAGGGTTTCTCTGTGTAGCTTTGCGCCTTTCCTGGAACTCGCTTTGTAGACTAGGCTGGCCTCGAACTCACAGAGATCCGCCTGCCTCTGCCTCCCGAGTGCTGGGATTAAAGGCGTGCACCACCACCGCCCGGCAAGGTCAAAATTTTTTTTGAAAGCCTCCTTGTGGGCCAGCATCCAGTCCAGAGGGATAACACAGGGACCACTTCTCTCACTACCCACCAGCCCTGTGCTCGCTGCAACACTGCCAGGCAAAGCTGCCCTCCTCCCCTGTTAGTCATAGGTGCGCTTTCCCTGCACTGTGCTTGACTTGGGAATGTTGGGATTACAGGGTGAGGGATGATACTTCTTTCCCAGCGTAGTGATGTTTCTCAGTGAGCACCTGCCTGGCGCATAGACCTCCTTGGGTTCCACCCTCAATACTGCCATAACAAAAACAATAGAACTCACTCCATCTTTGGCTCCCTTGGTTGGACAGCAACAAGCTGGCATTTCCAGGCAAGCATACCACCAGTGCCAAGCTATAACAAAAGCCAGATGAAGAGGTTACAAGCACCAACTGCAGAGGGATTTTTGCTCTGGAACCAACTCTACTGGAATTTTCCCTGGTTTGCAAATTTTACTGAAATGATCCATATGTGATGATAACAGTTATAAATACGTTTCCCAGCAAAGGGGTTTTTCAGCCCAGGCTCGAGAAACACCTGTATACAGCCTGCAGTTTTGCGGAGTGGCCTGTGACCCAAGGCTCTTCCTGATGCTCCGCTTTCCTTACCAAGGAAGCAGTGGTGGCTGTGCATGCTGTCACACCCCCATCCCCCCACCCTGCTCCCAAGGCTCTGCACCCAGGCTGGCAGCAGCTGGCCACATCAGCTTCAAGTCCTTTTCCTCTCAACTGCATCCTCTGGAGCTGGTAGCTGCTCCACCTCTGTTCAAATCCCTGCAACCTCTGCTGTCCTGAAACAGGAAGAGGATGTTCAAGATTCCAGAACGGCGAGGCAGAAGGGTGTGGTTGGTAGGGTCAGAGACTTCCTGACTGCTGCTGGGATGGAATGCTAGGAAACTTGAACTTTATTCCTAAAATGCACAAGTGTGAGATCCACCCATGTGGACTCATGTGTGCACACACATGAGCACACATACACAGTGTAAATAGTATACATTTCCATAATGTACATGATATAAGTGTGTAGAATTCTGCTTCTCTGCACAGACTTCCCCCATGAGTGATACCTCACACCACACTAGTTCCATTTGGGTTGATTAGGTTTCATGTGATGTTTTTCTCCATTAGGCCCTGCCACAGTGAGAGGATGGCGGCTACAGGAACTGAAGCCAAGGACCTCGAAAACCATCACAAGTAAGACTGACCCAGCTGAGCTGTGTGGGTTCTAGTAAACCTCCTTCAGTCAACTCATTTTTCAAAGTTCTTTACATATGTTAGCATGCGATGCTCACGACAGTGAGTGAGAGTTGAAGGGCTCTGGAGGACAAATATTCAGGTCCAGGGACGTCTCTCCTTGGCCCTCAGGCTCAGAAGACCAGGCAGTTCAGTGCTCAGATGTGGGTCTTACAGGTTTTCTTCTATCGGTGGCATTTTTTTCCAAAACAAAATCCACCGTGCATCTCCTAGCTCAGTCTTGTTACTGAACCTTGAAAGGTTTTTTTTTTT
>CABHPH010158656.1:0-11911 GCA_902168325.1 Peromyscus nudipes
AAAAAAATTATCTTCTCCAGAAAATATAAATAAAAATATAATTAGAAAACTTAACCTTTAAAAATAGTCTCAAAAACTTCTTTTAAAAATTTATGTATAAAAATTGTTCCTGAAAGACACCAAGTGGATTCTAATGAGCAGTTTTGAGAAGTGAATCTTAAGATCATTTTTAGGAAATATTTGCAGAAAACATTGGTGCCGTTTAGCTTACTTTGGTCAGTTCTCTATTGCGAACTCGGTTCCATTAAAACAAATGCGTATCCTTTGAAGCTGTCTTCCACTGGTATAGGGTTTTAAGTCTGTATCTACTCAGTGACCTGAATGAAGTATCGGGGCTGTAGGGGGAGAGGAGCTTTGGTGCTTCTGATAAGTCTCTATGTACAGGAATTAAAGGAGGGCGTTTCTCTTCTCAGCCTGTAGAAAAAGCTTCCACGGAGCGGGAACGAGAGGCAGAGCGGGACCGGGATCGCCACTCTCCCTTCGGCCAGCGGCACCTGCACACTCACCACCACACCCATGTTGGCATGGGCTACCCTCTCATCCCTGGTCAATATGACCCTTTCCAAGGTCAGCAGCTCATCACATTTGGCTAACAGTTGCTATGACTTCCTGTCACTAATTTAAAATGAAAATATTGAACTTTTGACTAACACTAGCTGTGGGGACGATTCCTAACACTTATTTCTTAGTATTCCTGAGAGACACACCTCAGGCTGTTTGTAGTCTATTGAGACTTGAAGTGGCTACCACTTAATAATTGTCGCTGGGAGATGTTATCTCGCCGACTAGGGGTGGCAAGCCAGTGTCTGGGGCATCCAATAAAATAATCAGAAAATCAGATAGCTACTTCAGGGACATTGTAGAGAAAACAGAGCCATGGTAGGTGGCTTTGGTAAAATCATTTATTCTGATATCTCCAGTTCTTTTAAATTGTCCATTTCCCATACAAGCAACCAGCATGACCAGGACTAACATTTCATTGCCCAGTGGAAGGGTGCTTCAGGTCCCTTCACTGATGGGACTAACATGAAAGAGAGAGAGCACCTTCACAATACGTGAGGTGATCACATCTTACCTGTCCTAGCTCTGTCACCTCATAAGGTGTCATAGCTGTCTCTATTTTGCCACAGTTCTGGAAGTTGTCCCTGGAGAGCCTGGTGAGGCCTTTCTTAGTAACGTGGGGGAGGGGCTTCCTACTCTTTCTTCACAGGGCATGCAGGGAAGCAAGGCTCCTGAAATCTGTTCCTATAAGAACATTTAAGCCAGCAGATCAGTATGTGGCCCTTAGGACCCCATTTTAATTACTTCCGTGTAAATCTTGAGTCCAGATGCAATCAAACTGGGAATCTGGGCCTCAACATGGGATCTTTGCAGGGTAGGGGGCAATTCAGTGATAGCAAAGGCCAAATACTTAGCAAGATGATGTTGGAAAACGGTTCCGAATGCAGGGAGTGTAAAGGAATTGGGCTTCTTTATTCAGTTGTTACTTGGGGTTAAAAGAAAGTGCATAGATAGATGATATGATAGATAGACTGACTGACAGACAGATAGATCGATCACCCAAATCACCAAGTGTAAGGAGAACACGGAAGGGAAATGAATTCTATAACACAACACAGATGTAGCACAGTACATGTGAGCAGAATAAGTATCTCATCATTTTTGTATGTTGTTGTAATGTCTGAAATTGTCCTTGGAAAAAGAAAACATATCCAAATAGAAAACCATGGAAGGAGAGAAAAATCTTCCTGTTTGCTTTGTTTACTGTGTTTTCCTCCGGATTTTTTTTTTCTTGTGTAACATCCGTCCAGGAAGGTCTGAGGCTAGCCTTGGACTTTGCCTTGGAAATTACCGGCATGTACTATACCATGCCTGTTTCCCCGGGGAACATTTTCTATGGAATTCAGATGCTTCTTATTTGCAGCTGTCCAGATCGCTGCATCCTTTGTCATGTAGATTAGGACTACTTTTTCTTAAGTTGCTTTAGACTCAGGAAAGTGCAGGTCCTTCTTCATTTGTTTGATTCATCCCATGTACTTTATGGGATGCATCATGTTTAAGTCCCTGGGGTAAATGCAACAGTGACAGCAGTCACTGCAAAAGTTTTCTAAGCAAACTAGCACGTTGCTTCTGTAGTTCACTGGCTTCTGCTTCCTGTTGTTAGTTACCACCTATTATTTGTCTTGAGTTTCCTATTCAGGAATACACGCCAACACTTAGCGCCGCGCAGAGCTGGTGGGATGGAAGGCTACATCCTCTGAATAGCTATTAAGAAAACCACCAAATATTCAGTAAAGGCACAGATATTGGCTACACTGAGTGGTTTGTAGTCTGCCCTAGCCACATGAAGCATTTCATGTGAACGTTTAGGAAAGGACAAATCACCGCTACTGGTTCTGTGCTCTTTACCGCCCTTTTCCGACGTCATGGAAACCCTGTGTTTTCTTCCCACTAGGCTTGACCTCTGCCGCCCTTGTTGCCTCTCAGCAGGTGGCTGCCCAGGCATCTGCATCAGGAATGTTTCCTGCACAGAGAAGGTAAATATTCTCAACACCTGAAATTAGTGCTAATGCTTGCCAGGAAGAGGAGACAGGCTTTGAAAATGAAAAACTTGATGCCTTGTGTTGATTTTATTGTAATGAATGAACATATTATGGCAGTATGTTTCACAGGGGACTTAGATTCCATGAGCCTCATTCTATATATGTGATGTACATCAGTAAGGAAATTACTATTATTATTTTTTAATCTTAAGATGAGAGTGACATCCTTAGGTTTTAAGGAAGGGTTTTCCTACAATTTTGTTAACAGTATTCACAGGGCTAGTGTTGCAGCTCAGTGGGTTTGTACTTGACTAGCATGGCCAAAGTCCTGGGTTCTAGCCTCAGCATTATATAATAAAATACCAAGACACAAATCCCTTCATTTTATTGTACTTATAAATAAAGTCGCAAGTGGAGAAATGAGTTATTATAATGCTGAAGGTGATATTTGTTCCCTGGTGTTTTAAGTTACTCTACAAGCTCTCCTAAGATGGAAAAAATAAATTTAAAAGAAGATTATCAATATAAAATGAACACTCTCTCTCAAAATGCAGCTCATTACTTTGTGTTTCTTCGTTTCCCTGGGAGTTCCACAAATGAAATAGAACTAACTATAAAGGAAGCCTTTCAGTCTCACTGTCTTTAGGTTTTCCTGTCAAATGTTGACAGAACTTGATGCTAAGGTGTGCTCTTCTTTTGCAGAGAATAACAGAATCGGAAGTGTCCGGTGTCATGTGACTGGATCACATGGGGAAGCGCTTTATATAGACATCAGTTCCATGGTGTTAATTTGAAATGCCTTAATGGCAGGCAAAAACCAGTCATTTCATTTTGTAAATTACAGATTTTATCACAGAGTAACAAATGTTGCTGTAATTAAACTTCTGTTTTATATATATATATACGTATACATATCTGTATATATACATATATATATATATACATATATATATATTCTTTACTTTTTTGTAACAGTAACCAGGCTCGCACACACAGGGTCTGCTGCCAAGTTGCAAACCACTCAGTAAAGGAACTACAAAAATGTATTTGTCATGTTGAAAGTGTTAGCCACAACAGGCTGCTTACATTCTTTTCCTTTTAAATTGTAAATAAATAATGTTCTGTATCAGTGTGCCTGAACCTTGCATCTCCTTCATCTCTCTCCCATAAAGCCCCTCAGAAAGGCCAACTGTGATGATGACACTTGGTACAATTTAGATGTCTAATTGGTGGCTCCTCTTCAAGACGCATCACTGTAAAATGTTCCCGTAGTCACTGTTTGTACTTGTTTATTGTGGAAATAAATACTTTTGGAAGGCATGGGGTTGCCAGAACCACAAAAACTGTGTTGTATATATAATGTAAAAATTAAGATGGGGAAATAGTGAGCATCTGTGAATAATGAGGTGTCACTTTTTGATAATCTTGAATGGCAGATAACCCACTAGCCTGCATACCAGAGACATCTGTGATCGCTCTATTACTTGAATAGCCCTGCAGTCTTTTTTTTTTCTTTTCTTTTCTTTAATGTTTACAATTATCCAGTTTTAGAAGAGAAGGACTTTTAACGCCATTGCCTGGTTACTTGTTTTATGCTGTAATCTAGTTTATTTTATGTAAAATGTATATTGAATGCTTTCCTTTTTTATACCTGCCTTAAATAATTTGGCAATCAGAATTAAAAAGGTTTTGTTTTGTTTTTTTTTTTAAATAATGGTTTCTTGTGTGTCTGATGTTACTTCTCATTGGTGGGAGCGAGTCTACCTTTCAGAGAAGAAGCTCTTTATTCTATGAATATGTAAGGCAACAGACACCAACTCTTCATACATGATACACAGGCAACAATACACAGACACGAACTCTTCATACATGACACACAAGTGTAACAATCCAACACCACGTTTAATTCTATATGTTCATACTTGCAGGACATTTAGTCTAGATATGGACACATAGCACCCCAAATTGGTAGACACAGGTGGAATAGTATGCTAAACATGTAAATCTTTTTTTGTTTTTGTGTTTGTTTGTTTTTGTTTTCTCCGTTTTTGTTTTTGTTTTTTGAGACAGAGTTTCTCTGTATAGCCTTGGCTGTCCTGAAACTCGCTCTGTAGACCAGGCTGGCTTCGAACTTACAGAGATCCATCTGCCTGCCCCTGCCTCCCGTGTACTGGGATTAAAGGCGTGCCCTGTACCACCATGTCCGGCCTAAACATGTAAGTCTTGTGACATGTGGACAGTAGAACATATAAAAAGTCAACCAGTTGTCACTGGAGTGACATCCGAGGTATTTCATATCAAATTTTTACCTTCCCTCCTCACCTCTTCTGTCCGTCTGCTGAGCCACCTACACCATCTGAAGCTGGCATAGATGGCAATGAACAAAACAGACAAGTCCTCTACCCCTAGAGCTTGCATTTCCTAGTAAATGGCGCAAACATACAATAAAATATATGTACATAATAGGTTGTCTGATAAATACTACGAAAAGTGAAGGATGCTGCGTATGTTGGGAGTTTGTAAGACTGATTATAGTCTGGGAAGATGTCACGAAATTGATGAGAAGGCGGTTCATGTAAACTTGTTGGGAGGAGGCACTGGGTGAGATGGAAAAGCCAGTGCAGAAGTCTGCCGTTGGGAATTTCCTTTGTCTTTGGACTGGTTTTTTTTTTTTTCCTGATGCTGGGGCTCAAACCCAGGACACCATGCACTCTTGTCACTGAGCTACAGACCCCAGTCCTTGAGCTTGGCTTGGCTCATTGCCATCTCTAGTTTCTATGACTTTCCTCTATTCACTAATAACAGTTCTACCGACTGGTTCACGGAGACGTGCTTGAATGGACAGAACCTGTCAGGGTCTATTTATTTAGCTTGACTATTGCTCACAAATGGATTTTTGTCACTGCTTTGGCAAAGCTACCAGGTGTATCATCCCCAGGTCTACTCCGTGTCGAGAAAGAGATCATTCACTTAATTTTCAGATTAATTTTCTTTGGACTTTCATTCACACAGTTTTTGTCACGTCTTCAAGCCACCAGATCTTTTTTATTCCTTAAAGACTTGGTGCCGGCTTCTTTAGTTAAAAGCACGGATGTCTCCTCTGTTCAAACAGTTGCTTTCTAGTCTGTCTGTTGGTGGCTTTCCTGTGACTCCAGTTCCTGACCAACCCTGTAACTGCCAAAACGCTAGAACAAAACACAGGTTGGTTTTCATCCTCCCCAGCTAAAGCAGCATATTCCTGTTGAGGGCTGGGGGACACTGTGTCTTCCTGAAGAGTTCCAACGTTCAGTGCTCTGCATTTTTTAAATGCTAGGGATGAAGCCAGCCTTCTCTACCAGTTGTAAAATCCTGCCTGTACATTTATCAGGCTTCTGATCACTCCTATCTAGGTGGCTGAATAGATTACAAATAGGTGCATTAGACCAAGCTTAAGTCTACTTTTGCAGTGAATGGGAATGCTGATAAATATGGAGAGATACATGACCCAAAGCACAAGGCCATTTGAATAGCCTTCCTCTGCTCTGAGCTTTTACTGGAATGTTATTCATGACCAGTTTACAGTGACCACAAAATGAAAATTTTTTTGTCCCTCCTTATGGTTACCATTGGTGTCTTTACTCAAGTCATGAATTGCCAAAGGCCAGAGCTCCTGGACATTGTGCCATTTCTCTGGCTGAGTCTATATTCAGCACTGAATGGTAAATTAAAGATTCCCCAAAGACAAGCATACTTGGCTCCATTATATTACTATGATGAATCTGCCATTAATACGCTTCTAATTGTTTTACTTTTATAGACATAAAATCGGTCCCCTTAGTGACTAATAATAGGGTTTATTGATTTTACTAAACATTATTCATTCCAGGCCTGCTCATATCAGCTTGTCCTGAACATATGCAAAAAGCCCACAGTGCTGGCAGAGTGCAAATTAACTTCAGGGAGAACGGCGAATGAAGAGCTGTTTACAGCTGCGGTCCCATTGAATGCTGAATATTAAAAACAAGGCAAATGGGCTCTATATAGAACCATTTATTTCTAGGTTAGATTCTCAGATGGCTTTTTCATGGAAAGTTGCCATTGATGTTCAGCCCAGGTCATTAACACATGCAGAGTGAAAAGGCTGGCCTTTTCCATTCACACTGGCTCTGACCCTGACTTAACGCGGTTGCAGCCCAAGGCTCCCTGAATGAATAGAGCTGATTGAGACAGGATGAAACAGCCGTTTAATGATAATTGCTGGTCAGTCCAGTCCCTCTCCGACTCTGAAAAAGAAACAGGACAGGCAGAGCCATTTATGATTGTTTGTGCCACTAACCACAGTCATTTTATTCCTCCTTCCTGCAGCCCTCTGAGTCATAAATGCTGTTTTCTTTCAGTTAACTTGGGGGAGAGAAAACGAAGTAAAGCCCCCGCAAGCTGACCATTAGCCAGGCCTCCGCCATGGGGCCTCTTTCAGCTCTGTAAACAAATCATACACAAATCTGGGAATGGTTCTCAGCCTCAGCACTGCGGGACATTTCAGACCAGGTAGAGCTTTGTTTGGGAAACGGGCCTGGGTGCTCTGGGGTGTTCAACACCACCCAGGATGAGGCAGAAACAACCTCCCCAACAGGCTATCATCACTAACTGGCGCAGGGGATTTCGAATTCCTGCCCAGGCCCAGCTGCACAGGAGAGTCCCAAGTTCTTTGTCCTTTGTTACTCTAGAAAACAAGAAAACTGGGTGTGTGTGTAGGGGAGGGGGGGGAGGGGATGGCTCAGCGAATAAAGTGTTTGACTCACAACTGTGAGGAGCGCCAGAGTCCACGCAAAGCCGGGCGCTCAGTGGCACTGATTTGTAATCCTTGAATTCTTAACTGCAAGGCCAGAAGCAAAGAATGGAGAACCCACCGAAGCTCACAGGCCAGCTAGCCTCGTAAACCCAGCTGCTTCGAATAAGAAAGAAACCTCTCCAAGTCAGAGGCGTGGACCAATACCTGAGGTGGTTCTCTCAGCTCCTCACGTGAACTGTGGCACACGCACACCCACACTCAGACACATGTACATACTAACGTACATAGACACAGAAATAAGAAAACTATCTATGGCTCCTGGTAATGCTGTAGAAATACAATGAAGGTTATCATTTCACTAGTGGATAAAGTTGGGTCAAGTCTATGGCTTGTTTTGCTCTTTTGAGAGTTTACTCTGTAGTCCAGACTGTAAAGGTTATGGTACAGGCTGTATTTTTAAGAGAATTGGACAGTTCAGAATTGTTTAAAGCACGTTACATTTTATTTATTTGTTTATTATGTGTAGACACAGTACATGTGTGGAGATTATTTATTGTTTGCAGACACACACACACACACACACAGCACAGCACAGTACACGTGGAGATCAGAGGACAAGTTGCATGGAAGTTGGTTTTTTCCTTTACCATGTGGGTCCCAGGGATTGAACTCAGGTTGTCAGGCTTGGTGGCAAGTATCTTTACTCACTGAGCCATCCTGAAGACCCTGGTCTTGTGTACAACCGTTAGTACAGGTTCTTACAGGTTGGAAATCAGTGCATTTTTAAAAACATGCCTGAGGCTGAATTCAGTTTGCAACCCATCAATTTGCAATATTATTTTGTATTGGCCCTCAAATATATTGTCTCCTAACATGAAGGTTGATAAGGTGGGAAAAATGGGCAATTCTTAAGTGATTTGCTGGATTTGAACTTGAATTTCCTTCCCATGGAGACATTCATTTCATCTACAAAGACAAGCTTTAAGAGATTTTCAGACACAGCCTACATTTTGGTGAGGCTCTCCTGGCTTAGACGCTAACTGAGAAAGGGGGAAGCTGAGGTCTTCCAGATGGTGCTGAGCATGAGGCGCGGATACCACCCATACCTATTCCGGTTCCAGGCCCAGGAGGAGGGTCCGCTCTGACTATGGACTGAAGCGGGAACACACTTTTCACACAGGATGGCATGTTGTAAGGGGATGCGGAAGTTGTCACCCGAGTTCACAGCAGGCATGGCCAATCCGGGCAGCACTGTCTGTTCACATAAGGGTGAGGGAGTCCTCAGTGCAGCCCTGTAGACAGCCCCTGGGAACAGGCTGAACTTCCCTGCTGCCTTTGCAGGAGACTGTGCTCTGGAAGAACAGATGGCCTCGCCACCCTGTAGCTTTCAAGGACACCCCCTCCAACCCTGCCAGCACTGCTGCCCAGTAATTATTCTTCCAGTCAGAAAAGTGAAGGAATCAGAATCATGTCACAGTGCCGTGTGGGGGTCAGAGGACAACTTTGGGGAGTCAGTTTTCTCCTTCCACCATGGGTCTCTGGCATCAAACTGAGGTTGTCTGTCTTGACAATAAATCCCTTACTGGCTGGCCATCTTGCTGGCTCCTATCTACAAGCTCAGTTCCCCTTTACCATGTTACCTGACATGTCAATAGATTCCAGGGCTCAGACATTGATAGGCCATTGTTATGTCTACCACAATACCTGACAGAATTTTTCTTTTGCTTAGCTAAGAGTGCGGTAATACTGTCATGTCTTATAGAATACCCTAATTGGTAGATAACATTATAATATATATATAGTGTTTACTATGCACTGGATACTGTTCTAAGCATTTCAGATATAACTGCTTTTTTTTAAAAAAAAAAAAACCTCATAAGCATTTTAGATTATGAAATGGTTCCATTTCCGATTAAAGTAAAACCCCAAAAGCACCTTAGTCTGTTTTATATTGCTGATGTAATGCCACAAGCTAGGGTAGTTTCTAAACAAGATTAGTTGGCCTGTACTTATTGAGTCGGGGAAGTCCTCCACAGCAGGAGTGTATCATGTGAGAACCTTGCTGCTGCGTTGTTACATGATGGAAAACATCCCCTGGTGAGAGAGAGGAAAGGGACCAGACTCATCCTGATATCATGAATCCATTCCTGAAGAAACTCATCCCTATGGCCATTAACCGCATCCTCTAGGGCACAATCCACTTAAGGTCCACCTCTCAGCACCTGCTTTGATGGGATTAAACTTTCGGATACATTCAAACCACAACACAAAGGTCGTTTGCCCAGGTCCTTGCTATGTAACGGACAGAGCTCATAACATCTGCACTCTGCTGCTTCAGAAAACACATCATAAACTCCCTAGGGAATTAGGGGCAAACCAGCTTGCTTTTGCTCATGCTTTTCTTTCAGAGAGTCCAACGAAGGAAGCTCAGTCTGTTTCTCCAGTCATGAGAAAATGTGGCAAAGTCTGTCAGAGGCAAGCCTTGACCCCTGTTCAACTCTAAACTCAGGCCCAGGCCTCCTCAGGAGCTTGGGGACAGACAGGGGAGTGCTCAAGGCATTGCTGCGGTTGGTATTGGGAGATTTGTGTCTGTCCTCCTCATCTTCATGATGTTGGGTACTCTGTGATGTGCCACTGATAACTAAAAGCCTATAATGCCAAGGTTGGGCTTAGGGCTCAGAGGCTGAACCGGGAAGCTGGAAGGTTTGATTCTAGTAGATTGTCCCAGGGTCCAACCCAGGTCATTGCCGTGTGCTGACAGAGGCTCTCAACCTTGTGCCTAATTATTTCCAAATGATGTCATTCTTCTGGTCCCAGAGGACTTATGAGTAAGTTAGAAGAGGAGAATATTTAAACCACAGCTTTAAACTTATTTCCTGTAACTGGATCTCTCCTCCGGTACATTCGGTATGCACCGAGGGAAGTAAGCAATGTGAAACATTGATTTGTACAATGTAAATGTTTAAACTGGAATTTCCTAACCTTGAATTAGAACTGCTTTTATTAAGACAAAAGCCTCAAAGAAAAAAATCAACAAAAACTGGTCTAAGACGTTTCTCCTCCTCTTTTCCCTTTTTCTTCTCTCTGTCTCCCTATCTCTCTCTCTTTCCCTGCATGTCTGTAAGTGCATAGTTCTACATGCATGTGACAGTTTATGTGCACATGTGTGCACATGCACGTGAGGCCCGAGGTGGACGTCCTCACATGTTCTCTAAGACAGGTTCTCACAATCAACCTCCAAGCTCTGTCTCGATGACCGGTTTGTTCTGGGAATCCCCTGTCTCTGTCTCTGAAGGCTGGACTTGTAAGCAGGTCACCAGGTCCACCTGGCATTTCTGTGGGTCCTGGATATCTACATTCTTGTTTGACTGGCCCTTTAACAACTGAGTGATCTCTCTAACCACTTTCTTGATCAATGAAAAGTCCCTGTTTCAAAGGAAATGTTCTGGAGCCACAATATGCTAATTGATTTCTTTTTTAAATTCTTCCTAATAATGATGTCAGGGACTAGAGTTGTCCTGTCTCCATTCAGTCACTACAGACTGTAGGTCAGAAACAAAAGGTGGTCCCTTCTCCCACAACTCTCCACAGACGGGATGACTAGGGTCACCCTTGTAACAAGGATGGTGTTCACCTGTGATCATCATGGAGAAGGAGCTTGAGTCTAGCCAAGTGGCTGGACAATTGGATGCTTGGGGCTACACGTAGCAGACGCTATAACAACCTGCCTTCTCCTACGAAGAGAGCTCTTCTCTCCCCAAGTGTGAAGTCAGAAGCTTGGTGAGCTCCAATATGTTCTTTATACAGCTGGCTCTGCTCCTCTGAAAGACTCTGTTTGGTCTATGCTGAAAGCAGTTTTGGAGCACACACCCCGAAGCATCAACATCCTGGGAGAGCATTCTGTCTTCCTGTCTGTCTCTTAGGAATGAAGAAGAAACCTTTCCTGATCATTCCTTCACTCCAACAAGGTCACATGCTCATCCCCAAACCATTACTAATGAGAATGACTGTGAAGGCCTGCTTGGGCTAAGGAGGATATGACTTTGCCCTGGATGCCTCTGGGGTGGTTATGGTTAGCCCGTAACTAAGGTTACGTTAGAATGGGAGAAAGTAGTAGTCAATCTTTTGTTGCTTTACCTCCATCTTGCCTAGAGACCAAAGGGATTAACTGATTCTCCTGCAGCCCAGTTCCCACAGGTATGTATCTGTGGGGGATGGGGCAGGTAGCAGACAATTGGTAGTGCTCAGGTGAGACTCACAGAGAGCCTCAGTTGTAGTTGGTTTGCCTTTACATGCAGGAGCTGAGCTCCCAAATGGAAAGGAAGGAGTAATTCACAAACCTGCTACATTTGGTTTTCATTTTGTTTCATGACAAAGTTAATTAGGGCTCTATTTGTGACAACAGAGATGATAGCCCCGTCCCCACCACCACTCCCTACCACATGTCTCTCTCTCACACACACACATACAC
Organism: Peromyscus nudipes; assembly: GCA_902168325.1. Taxonomy (NCBI): domain Eukaryota; kingdom Metazoa; phylum Chordata; class Mammalia; order Rodentia; family Cricetidae; genus Peromyscus; species Peromyscus nudipes. The sequence continues at coordinate 11,786 of CABHPH010158656.1, forward strand.
ACACACACACACACACACACACACACACACACACACGCTCATACACACAACACACACACAGGCACACACACATGTGCTCACAAACACACAACACACACAGGTGCGCACACACACACAACACACACA
>CABHPH010158656.1:11921-38796 GCA_902168325.1 Peromyscus nudipes
ACACACACAGGCACACACACATGTGCTCACACACACACAACACACACACAGGCACACACACATGTGCTCACATATGTGCTCACACACACACACAACACACACACGTGCTCACACACATACAGGATTCTACACATAGCCCCACCTCCTGTACATAGAGATGCCTTAGAACTATAGTATATAGGAAAGAAGAGGGACATTTCTTCTCTCCAAATCAAGCAGCCTTCACTCCAGAGACTAAAAAAGAACTACAAAAACAAAGACAGGAGGGGAGGAGTTGGATGGATGTTAGGCAGGACATGTGTTGGAGCACACCACAAATGGGAAGAGCGAGGACAGATTAGTCACTAGCAGGGAAAGAATCACACTTTATCAGGAACAAGGAAGATTCCTTGAGAGGACGAGCTTTAGACGTAGAGTCATAGACTTGGAGCAACTGAAGGCTTTAGGCCAAGGAAGATCCTTGCCTAGATCTCAGAAAGCAATGACCTGTGGAGAGGAAGTCCTAGGGAGGTCGAGTTGCAAAAGGGACCTGTCACCTCCGCCTTCACACTGGGTCCACTCAGCTCATAGACAGCATAGTGGAGCCTCTCAGGTAGAGAAGACTGAGAAGTAGCTGCAGTTTCCTGCCCTTCCCTAATCTTGTCTGGAGTTCCTACACAACGGACTAACAAACACTCTTACAAGAGGACGGAAGACTACGTGGTCACCGATTGGAGGGTCTCTGAAATGGACTGATGGTCTAGGGTCTACCTACCACATCCAGTACTCAGAATCTTTGGGTAAGAAAAACTTATAAGAAGGATGGCCTAGCTTGCTTTCTGTGGTGTAATAAAGGCCCTGATCAAAAGGAGCGGGGGAAGAAAGAGTTTATTTGGCTTATATATCACAGTCCATTAAGGGAAGCCAGGGCAAGAACACAAGGTAAGAGCCTGGAGGCAGGAGCTGAGGCGGAGGCCACAGAGGAACACTGCTCACCAGCTTGCTCTGTTTTCTCAGTGTGCCTTCATATACACCCTAGGGCCACCTGCCCAGGAATGGTACTATTCACACTGGGCTGGGTGTTGACTGTTGTTGCACTTTTGGGGGGCTGGTCACCCAGCTCCCAAATAAATCACATATAGAGGCTTATTCTTAATTATGAATGCCTAGACTTAGCTCAGCTTGTTTCTTGCCAGCTTTCCTTAACTTAAAAATTTCCTGTTCTCTTACTTCTGCAAATCTTACTCTTACTCCAGGGCTTGTTGTATAGCTGGGTGGCTGGCCCCTAGAGTCCTCCTCCTCCGATTGCTCCTTTTTCTCCTCCCAGATGTCTCCTTCTATATATTCTCTCTGTCTACCAGCCCCACCTATCCTTTCTTCTGCCTTGCTATCAGCCATTCAATTCTTTATTAGACCATCAGGTGTTTTAGACAAGCACAGTAACACAGCTTCACAGATTTAAACAAAAGTAACACACCTTAAAATATTATTCTACAGCAGCTGTGCCCTCCCACACCATCAGTAATCCAGGAAATGCTTTGCTACAGGCCAATCAGATGGAGGCATTTTCTCAACTGAGGTTCCCTCTTCTTAAATCATTCCAGCTTGTGTCAAAGTTGACAATGACCTAACGTGGAACTTTGGAAATGGACAATGACACGAGACAGATTCTATCCAGGACATGTTTCCTATGGTCCATGGAGTTCTAGAGACAGAAAGTCTGATATTACCCTATTGACTTGCATAGACAGCAATAGGCAGCCCTCGCCTCTGGGAGAATCTGGATGTTTCTGAAGAGTCAAGCAAAGCCAAATCTGAAGACCTACTGTATAGACAAGTATTCACTGTGGGACTCTGGTGGAAACTTAACTCTGGAGCCTCAGAAATTCCCAGATACCTGTGCACCTGATGTTCTCAAACCTGTGCAATTCCTTCAATGATAAGACACACAGATGTCAAATAAGGATCTGGAGATAGAGCCTCGTTGATAGAGGGCTTGCCTAGCATGCATAAGGCCCTAGGTTTAGTCCCTACCACCATATAAACTGAGTGTGGCAGTGCATGCCTGGCGCTACAGCCCTGAAGAGGTAGATGCAGGAAGATCAGAGTCATCCTCAGACACATATTGAATTCAAGGCCAGCAAGGGCTACAGGAGACCCTGGAAAAGGAAGGAGAGAGGATGAGATAGAGTGTGCAAATAAAAGACGGATTTTGGCAACTGATTTGTGACAGGCTGTCTTGTCTTCTGGTCAGGCTAAAATGGAATATCACCAGGCCCCTGACCTGATGTCACTATGAGCTCAGTTGTTACTGGCCACAGGGGAGTGACGGATGTGCCCATAGGTACAAATCCGTGGAGGCTGATTCTTACACCTTGGTGGAGTCTGTCAGCCATTCTTTTTCCTTCTGAATGAGGTTTAGGCTCGGAGGCAAGTCAGCCACACCCTCCCCGGAAACCAATATGGTTTCAGCTCCAGCCTCCCCACTGCAGCAATATGCTGGCAACCCATGGAGCCAGGGGCAGTCCTCTGACTCCAGTGAGTGGGGCGTTCTGGAGAATGTGAAGCCACACCCCAAGGCTGATGAGAACTTACTTTGTATCATGCAGGGGTGGACATGGATGGATCGGTAGCAAGTATGAATGTGGCTTTCTCCTGGAAAGCAAAGTACTGAATCTCATCTGACTCAATGGGAAGAGTTGTATGGGCTTGGCTGTTCCTTCTGCATGCTTGGCAGGGCTCCTTGTTTAATTTTGGCTCCGCAGTGCCACCATACCTTAGTCAAGTCTTTGCAGGCGTAAGTAGCAGAGCCTTAGGAACACAAGCAAAGTAGATTTCTCCCAAGGGCAGAGGGGTTGTTGAGCGATCAGGAGTAGAAAGTGTATTCAAGTTCAAAATGGGCAGGACCATAGCCTACTGGGATCTGGTGAACCTTCGAGGCCAATAGGATGGGATGAGCCTGCTTGCTGGAGGGGCACAGTGAATGACAAGAAGCAGCATTAGGCTGCTTGGTTAGCTCCTGGTTGGGGCTTCTTTGGATCAAACCTATGTAGTCCTGGGGTCTAAGTCCTTTGTCCAAACAATATTCGTGGACAGAAGCAGAAGTCCTTTCAAACTGGCTTACTTACAAATCAGGCTTACTGAAAGGCCACAAGAGGATCTCATAGTATTGAAGGGCAAGAAGGGAATTGGCAGGCCAGTCATGGTGTCTCAAAACCCTTAAATCTTGGAATCACACTTCTGATTCTCGGGAGACATGCACGGTCCCTCCCACCTCTCCTGCTGCAGGCTTTCAGCTTCCCTGCTTCTGTAATTGGAAGAGCCTTGGGGTAGCTCTGAAGCTCACTTTGGCTCACTTCGTGCCATCATCTAACTGGCCCCGCTTTCTGTGCGCACTCCAAAAATCCCATGCCAGGTGTAATGGGTTTCTGTCACTGGGATAAGCAAACGTGGCTGGAACAGGCATGAGAAACGTTGGCACCATTGTCTAGCCGAGCCCAGTCAGCATGCCTGTGATTTAGGACATTCCAAGGGCTTCGGGAGTCCTGTGACAGGAAGGGAGTGGTGTAGGGAAGAGAGCCAACTATGTCGGTTTTTAAATGACAGATCCAGACTAGGAACGTCCCGGTTCTCCTTCTGCACTACTCTGCCCTGCTTTACTGGTCTGTCATTTTCCATGATCTGACATGGTCTATATTTGTTCGTAGAGTTGTTTATCGTTTTCTCCTCCCATTCCAATGAGACTCTATGAAGGGAGGCATGGACTCAATCACTTTACTGTTCTTATCTCTAGGACCTAGAACATCGTTCTTCTATATGGGGGGCCCACTTCATGAATGTAATCAGATGAGTGAAAAAATGGGGGCATCATGTCACAGCCCCCCCTCAACTCCTGTTTTGAGACTATGCTTCTCTCAATCTCCTGACTCAAATTTGTCATTTGTAATGAACCATACTTCCAGCCATACTTGGACTCATGCTAAAGAATTGAGCCTCAGACTGGAGATGAGTCAACAGGGGAATCAGTCACATGATCAATGGGTTAGCAATTTGAGAGGGAAGACTGGGTATTGACTTGAGTTACCAATGGCTGATGATTTACAGTTCTGTCTAAAGAACTGGATTCTAATATAAACTTCAATGAACTTCAAGGTTGGTTCCATACCATTGGCCTGGAAGCTCTGTCTCCTGTTTCCCAATGCCCATGCTGCCTATGTATCTCTTTCTCTGTTCCTGGGATGTATTGTTTATGAGAAAATCATAGTTATAAGTGTCATGGTCTTGAATTCTGTGAGCCATTTTGGCAAATTATTGAGCCAGAGGCAAGCCTGAGAGTGAAGGATGATGGAAACCCCAGATTTGCAGGTGTCAGGGCAAGTACAGAAGTAGTTTGAGGACCTCGTTTGTGGTTGACTTCTGAAAGCGACTCAGTTTTGTGGGACTGAATGCTTAGCCTGGTGGGCCTCTCTTAGCAGTGGAGAAGTGTCAGAGCTGTATTTTAAAGTATGGCTTGGCAATGGACTATAAGAGAATTGTTAGAAAATGATGAAATTTAGGGGTTAGAGAGATGGTTCATCAGTGAAGAGCACTTATTGCTCTTACAGAGGACACAGGTTCATTTCCCAACCATGTACATGGCAGCCCACTCTGTTTGTAACTCTATTTCCAGGGAACCATGCTCTCCTTTGGCCTTTGTAGGCTCCTGTTCTCATGTGCTGTACATAAATTCACACAGGTGCACACACACGCACATAAAAATCATAAATAAATAATCTTCACGACATCATGGAATTTTACAGAGGGCTTTAGGGAGGAGATACTGGGAGGAAAGAGGAGAATATGCATGTAGATGCCAGGAGAAAATATCTCCAGTGGAGGAAAGAGTAAGTACAGAGACTCTGAGGGAAGAATGTGCAGGAAGTGTTTCAAAGAAAGCAAGGAGACCAGCGTGGCTGGGCTCCAGAGAGAAGACAGAGATGGATGAGATGCTGCGTGGCCCAGAGCTGACTTGCTGGTACCTTTCATGCATACAGCCAGGCAAGCCATTCCATAATCAGAGGACTCACAGATCAAATGCAGGACTTACCCAGTTTACTGAAGTGATTTTGGCCGACACATAGTGCAGAGAAATGGAGCAGATTAGCACAAATTCTGCAGTGCACAGTGTACCTTTGTACAGCACAGTCATTCTTACGGACAGTGGGGTTACCAGGGCCAGATGGAGGGTGAGGTAGGCTCAAGAGCTTCAGTTGGCACCCTCTTGCTCTACTGAACTGCCTGGTCAAGGGCTGGAGTGTTGGACCGACGAGCAGTTTGGGTTTATTTACATCTTCAGGGTAGGAGGCGGATGTGTGTGAGCACAGCTGTCACCAGTGAGCGGTTAAAGTAAGACCTTATGGATACAGAGTATTTTATGCCCTCATGTATATTTAGGATTGATGAATATTCAGTCCTTCCTGCATTTCATGTATATTTAGTGTATCATGAATACTTAGTGTTGGCTCCGACTCTTTTCTATCCCTTTCCATCTAGGTTTATACACCTATGCTCTACTTACTTTGTGCCTCTGTTGTATTTCCCAGGTGAAGAATTTAATTATCTCTGCTTAACACAGTCAATGTACAGCCAACAATCTCGTTTAATTTTGTTGTCCTTCACAGAAGAATGGAATAGTCTCTATTCAGAAACATCCATTGTCTGATGCCCAAGGATTGGGTGGAGAGGTGGGTAGGAGAGTGATATGTTAACTAGGATCTCCTAACTTCATATGAGGACTCCATGTTTGCTCTGAATGTTGCTTCTGCTGTCTCTGTGGACAAGTCTTTTTCACACCTATGAAAGAGCTGAGGAAAGGCAGGAAGCAGGACCCAGGACAGAAGCAAGGGCTTTGTAGAGTGGTGTCCAGTGGAAAGGTGACTGGAATGTGGCTCGGCCTAGGTGCAGCGGAGTGTGGTTGATGGATATTAATTTTACTTGTCTGTCTACCAGCCACTGCTATTTTGCCAAGCTGGTAAAAGAATAACAACTAACAAGTATGAGATAAGGCGGCCTTCCCAAGATGGGTAGAACAGAGCTAGACACTGTGTGGGCAAAGGCATCGTCCATCAATTTCAGCAACAGAGACATCCAGCCTGGAAATTTTAATGAGAAATTTGGAAGTGTAGGAGATAAATTAATACCTTTAAGATCAAGAGACAATATTGATTTTATTAACTTACCAATTTTTGCAATTAGCTTGTGCTGTGGGATGGTCTGTATGTCAAACATGTTGCTTATTGGTCAATAAATAAAATACTGATTGGCCAGTGGTCAGGCAGGAAGAAGTATAGGCGGGACAAGGAGGAGAGAATTCTGGGAAGTGGAAGGCTAAGGAGACACTGCCAGCCGCCACCATGACAAACAGCATGTGAAGATGCCGGTTAGCCACGAGCCATGTGGCAAGGTACAGATTTATAGAAATGGATTAATTTAAGATATAAGAACAGTTAGCAAGAAGCCTGCCACGGCCATACAGTTTGTAAGCAATGTAAGTCTCTGTGTTTACTTGGTTGGGTCTGAGCGGCTGTGGGACTGGCGGGTGACAGAGATTTGTCCTGACTGTGGGCCCGGCAGGAAAACTCTAGCTACAAGCTTGACCTATCTCTGTGAAGAGCCTCCATCTAGTTATTCCTTGTAAGTGTTTTAGGGCCCATTTGAGTAGATTTTGAATGGCATGCACACAAATTCTTTCCTACAATTTCAGTGAGCTAGGACAGAATACTGAAATATTTTCTACTTTGTAAAAGTATTGTAGTTTCATTTATGAAGCAGGACAACTCTGAAAGCTTGTTTACACACTTCTGAAAAAAAGTAATTTCAAAATGTTTTTGTGGGGCCAGCAAGATGTCTCAGTGTGCTAAGGAGTTGATCCTTATAACACACACACACACACACACACACACACACACACACACTATATATATATATATATATATAGAGAGAGAGAGAGAGAGAGTCTATATAGATAGATAGATAGATAGATAGATAGATAGATAGATAGATAGATAGATAGATAGATAGTCATTAAACAAAGTGTTGGACCAGGAAATTTGTTGTTATTCCTTTAAGTATGTCTTCACACACTGGGGAGCTATACCAAAGTAAACTAGTCTAGAATTCCATTTAATTTTCTACAACAAAATGAGTTCCAGATGGACCAAGCTTTTAGTGAAATATCAAAGTAATAGAAGCAAACATGGGTGTGTTTGTTTATATTTCTATTGAAGTGGTACTTTCATGCAAGGCATGAGATTCAGAAGCCATTAAAAATAGATGATTTAATCATGTTGTTAAAAGAAATTTAAGTTGCATTTGGGAAATAATGTCATAAAGAAAATCCAATAGCAAACAAACAAACAAAAAAATGAAGAAAATATTTGTAAGGTGTTTCTTAGGTAAAGGACCAAATTTTATCTCAAGTTATTTGTTAAAAGCTGTAAATTCACTAAGAGTGGTGGTTCATGGCTTTAATCCAGCACTCTGGAGATAGAGGCAGATGGATCTCTGTGAGTTCCAGACCAGCTTGGAGTGTATAACAAGTTCCAGGCCAGACAAGGCTACAGTGACGGTCTAAAAAGAATAAAAGTACTAAACCAAAAACCTCACAGTCTAAAAGCATGATAATTAGCAAACCGAAAAGGAACTATGATAACTGAAGGAAATATAAAAGACAGTGGGGGTCAGAGAGTGGTCAAAAGGACAATAGGTTATTTCTCCTACAGCAATATGACAAAGGCTGAGTGTTGGTGACCATATGGGTCAAGATTCTTACATCGTTAGTGAGAAATATTTTAGAGACACATTTTGTACTATGTCAAAAATATAAGCATAGTGGCTAGAAATTGGCTCATCTGTCAAGAGCATGTACTGCTTTTGCAGGGTACTGAGTTCAGCACCCGGGTCAGATGGCTCACAACTGCCTGTGACTCCAGGTTCAGGAATTCCAACACTCTCTTCTGGCTTCTTTGGGTACCTGCATTCACACACGCATACCCTTATATAGACAAACATATATATATATATATATATATATGATTAGCAAACAGAAAAGGAACTATAATAACTATATATATGTGTGTGTGTGTGTGTATATATATAGTTAAAAATAAAAGAAATCCTTGGAAAAATAACCGTACATAGTAATTTCCTTTTTTGACAACCATTCTCAATGCATAACGACATTGTACAGAAATATCCATTTTAAGCAGTGGAAAGCTACTCAAATATTCTTCAGTGTGGCCTAGCTATGTACAGCACAATATGTTGTGTTGAAAAAAAATGAAAGGAGTCTCCATGAATTCACATGCCATGACAGTCACAATGTATTGTCAATAACCGACTCTTCTGGATTCTGTGTCTAGGGTACAAGAAAAAAATCTCATTCTCTAAATAGATAAATGCATACTTATATGTTTGTCAAAGTGTCATGTATTTGAATTTATAAATGAACACATTTCATGCAGTATATTTGTATTTGATAGAAAAATCTAGAAGGTGAATATCTCAGATTATTCATGATAACTATTTATTATGAGTAAAAAAGTGAGGAAAGCGCCCAGAAAAAGAATAAACTTCTCTTGGTAATGAATATAGTTGTGAACCATTTGGTTCTTTTAATTTGATAGGCATGAATCACTTTAAAAATAAATTGACACTTTTCCCACCAATGATATGTGGCATGTTGTAACTTCATCATCTTTCTCTTGAAGTCACTCTCCACCTAATTACTCATCACTTAATTCATCCAGCATGTCTTCAATGAAGGGAGAACGTCTATTGGCTCAAGAACTTTTCACAGTGATATCAATTCAAAATACACTCTACAAAGTTCGTTCCTTCCCATTAATGGATGGCATTTTATTCGGGGGGGGGGGATAACATGATGTGCATGATTTTACAAACTTTATGAGCAAACGACTCCAATCAAAAGTAATCAAGTGTTGGAGGGGCACAAAGGAACAGATGCCTTCATTAATAGCAGAGTAAGTACTTTCATATAGTACTTCATATCCAGCAATTAAAAACAGCGTGCTGTGGAGACATCTACGTCAAGCTCTTTTAATATATGTCTTATTTGACTTCGAAATGATGGAGAGAAAGCCTCACTTACACTGGGGACTAGGACCCAGTGTCCCCATCAGCATCCTGGGGCATGATGTAAAAGGATAACTCAGGTACTCTGGGGGCAGAAAACACACAGGCCTGGCTCAGATGTTTAGCAACACATGGAAGAGTGAGTTCTGTAGAGTCCACAGTGGTACACAGGGTTTTTTCTTCTTCTTCCTGCTTTGTCTCTCCAAGCCTACAGTAACTGACTAGAAAAGGAGTCAGAAGCGTTCTTAAACAAGCTCTTGCAGAAAATGCTCCGTTTTCCCATCTTAGACACTCATCCGTTTTTCTATGGCAATGGAAGCTAGGTGGATTTCTGATATTTTGTGTTGGCCTGGAGTATCTTTGTCCATCTTTGTCTGAATGTTGCTTTTACGCAGGCTAGAGAGTTAAGTTTCTTAGAGCTCCAACCTCAACATTGATTTCTTTGAATAAAATTTAGTCCATTTTTGTTTCTGTCTCTGAAAGATAGTTTGTTTCTGTTCTGTTCTACTGTTTTGTTGTGATTTTTTACTTGTCTTCATAAACATAATTCCCCTGATAGTTGCAAAGTCTTCATGCAAAGACTTTGTATTTTTATGTAGATGTTTTACATGATTCTTTTGCTTGTGTTGAAGATATATTGCTTCAAGAGGGGCTTCTGTTCAGCAGTAGAGAGAATGCTTAGCACATACGAGACCCTGGCTCAGCACCCAGCACTACAAAAGAAAAACAGAGAATGACTTCAAGCCAAATCGACTTCATACAAAGGGCACTCCACAGAAAGGCTGCCGGTCTTCTCTGTCCCATGCTGTTTGCAGTGATAAATGACTTTAGATGATCTTCCTTCTCTGTGTTTGTTCCTTCCTCCAAGCTTAATGTCATCTCTTTCTTGTCACCTTTATGGTACCAATTACACTTTCATGACCTACTTGCTTTATCAGTGTAAAGAACATGCTTTTATATTCTTCTATTTTCTTTCTTATTACAATTTTTTTAAATTATGTACATATACATAACATCTATATACAAATTACACTAAATATATATGTGCATATAATGTGTGTCTGTGTGTATTACATGTGCCCATTCCTATATGTGCACTTAGGAGGGAAGGGGCCATCAGGTATCTTCTTCATCCATCAATGCCTTATTGCCATTAGACAGCGTCTCCCATTGACCCGGTGTTCAAAACATTTTTCTGGTAGGCTGGTGGCCAGCAAGCTGTAGTGACTCTCCTGTCACTGCCTCCCTTTGCCCTGCTAGAGATGGGATCACAAGTGCATGTGGCCATACCTAGCTTTTCTGTTTTGTTTAGTCAAGACAGTCTCTCTATGTAGCCCGGGCTGTCTTGAAACTTATTACGTGGACTAGTGTAGCCTCAAACCGATAGAGATCTGCCTGGGTCTGCGGCATCATTCCCTGCACACCTAGTTTTTACATGAATGCTGGAGTCCAAATTCAGGTCCTCCTAGGTGTAGTAACACACATGCTTTCAATCCTAGCACTCAGGAGGCAGCGCAGATGAGTCTCTGGGAGTTCGAAGCCAGCCTGCTCTATGTAGTAAGCTCAAGGCTGGGCAGAGCTACAAAGTGAGAACTTATTTCACAAAGCCAAACCAAACAGAATTAATCAAAAAATGAATACAGCCCTCATGCTGTCTTACAGCCAGTCTTTGGTTTTACTTAATTACTTTTTAAAGTACAATAAAAACATCTTCCATACTTTAAAAACAACTTTATTTTAAATGACTTGATCATTTTTTCTTACAATACAGTTTATTTTTTATTCTTTAATCTTCATAAACTTATTAGAGTATGTTTTAGTGCAGATGGTTCTGACTTAATTTTCCCTGGCAACTTGATACAGCTGGGTGTATGTGTTGGGGGAGAATGTAACCCAGAATGTCCCACTCTTCCACAGGCTAGGCAAGACCCCTATGATTGAGCCACACCCCCAGCCCTTGCATATGCTGTTGACAAGTCTCCTTTACCTCAGGAAAGTTTATTACTGACCATTTGAGCCACCTTGTTCTGTGCTGGTTAGTTTTTTTGTCTACTTGACACAAACTAAAGTCACCTGGCTTGAAGAGAAAAACCTCAGCTGAGGAACTGACTCCATCAAACATTCTGACCTCTGGGTGTGGCTGCTGGGTGTTTTCTTGATTAATGATGGATGTGGGAGGGCCCATCCTACTGAGGACAGGGACATCCCTGGGAAGACAGGCCTGAAGTGTATCAGAAAGCAGGCTGAATAAGCCTTGGGGAGCAAGTCAGCCAACAGCATTCCTTTGTGGTTCTACCCCATTTTAACTCCAAAGCCAATTTATGACAATCGTGTTGCGTGTCCATGTAAACAAACACTCCTCTACTGATCACAGATAGACTACATGCAAGTGTCCTTTCTGGAGATCAACACATTTTTAGAATTGATGAATCTTAAATGTAAATAAGCTGATAAAATTGGAGAAAAAATGAAGAGCAGAAATATTAATTTCTTTATTCAGTGGCTCCTAGCTTTTGTTACTATTTTTGTTTGTTTTTAAGGTAGATTCTTCCTAATTAGCCCAGGCTGGTCTGGAACTCATGATCCTTCTGTCTCACCCTCCCCAGTGCTTGGACTGAAGGCATGCACTACAGCATCCAGCCTTTCTTATCTTTTAAATATGCAAGTGTACACCCTGAGTGTGTCTGAACTAAAAGTCCTCTTGGATAAAGCAGAAGGCTGATCTGGACAGGGCTATCGTGACTATAAAGCCTAGGACAGAGAACTTACAGAGAAGAAGCATAGAGCTCCACTGGGTGCTGGCCAGGCCTGCTCCAGGTAGACCAAACTATCCAGATCTTGCTGGGCTCAGAGCCTTACCTTGGTTCACAGGTCATTCTTCATCGTGCTCTATTTTGTTCCATATTTGCTTATTGCACTATTATGTAATTAGGGCAAAGTGAGTGGGTCAATTAGTCCAAGAATGTTTATCTGCCTCAAGCTGTCTGACTCAAACATTTCTATTCTCCTCCATACACAACTAATTTCCACCTACAATCATTTTTAAGATAAACAGTAATTCAGCTGAAGACAGGTGGGGCTTAAGACTAAGAATCATCACCACCTTTGGCTAGGAATGGGAAGTAAGCAAGGTAAAATCCTAGGCTTAGTAAGTCACTCAAAGATCCTTCTGGTGCTAGCTTGGAGGCATTCACGAGGTAGCTGGATGGTGGCCCACAGGGTCAACGAGTGTGTCTTCCCTCAGGAGGCTTTGTAACACCTGTGGCATCAGGTCAAAGTTGGAGTCATCACCAGAACAGAAATCTTCAACGAGTTGTTTCTGTGGCTCACAGCTCCTGAGTAGCTCCATTTTAGCTTTGCAGTTTTTAGCTTGATTGACTTTTCTATTCAGCTCTCTCAGGTTGCTTTCAACAGGGCGTGGTATATAAAGAGATGTGACAAAGTCTTTGGAAACCCGCAGGCAGCTTGACTCATCTGGGTACCATTCTCCTTTAAGTAGCCCTGCCACTGATGGTCGGGGGAATCCCCCACTGCATATGTGGCTGTAGCCACACTGCCCAACCTCCAGTTTTCTGAAATGTTTTCATAAGTTACCAGTTTTCTGAAAACTGCTTCTGTGGCAGGGGACAGACGTAGTTTCCCCAGACACAGGAATAGCACTGATTTGGGTCCATGCTGAGCCACCTTCCTGGGTAGATACCGGTGCTTAGCAATTCTGAATATATAAATTGTATGGATGTTTTCTCATAGTCCTGACTGGTTGGTGATATTTTGTCACCTGGCCTGTGATAAAAAGACAAGTGATATTTTAAACCAGATTGTCCTTTTTTTCTTCCAGAAATCCTTATGCTCACACCTTATCTTGTTTCAATTACACAGCTTGTTTACATTGCAGAACTCATGTATAACTGAACTGAAATAGAAGAAATGTCTGCCTCCTCTTCTTTCTGACTTTTTTATTGAAAATATATGGTATACAGCAAAATATTCCTCTATGTACGTATGTATAAGTTGTACTGTATGTAAATTCATGCCTTTGATCTTGTCTTTTTTTTTAATATCCAGGGTTATGTCTTTTCTCTCTCCCTCCCCCTTTTCTTTCTTCCTTTCTATATCTCTTATAAAAGTTAAGTTTTAGCATTTATTTACTTCTTGTATGGTAAGTGTGTGTGTGTGTGTGTGTGTGTGTGTGTGTGTGTGTGTGTGTCTGTATATGCATGCATACAGATATCCCAGAATGTCTGTGCCATGGAGGACCAGTGTCAGGAGGAGTCAGTTCTCTCCTTCCACTAAGTTCTAGGGCTCAAACTCAGACAACCAGGCTTGCTGGCAAGCACCCTTACCCACTGAGATAGCTCACCAGCTGAGTTATAAAAGCATTTTTTATCTTTTTACACAGTGAACTTCTTTCAAATCACAGGAATAATTTTAATTTAAATACATTCAAATGAGCCTTTCCAAGGTAAATGTTCTGAAATACTTTTTCTTGAGCGGTCCCTTTAATGTCTCAGCTTGTCCTCTGATCCTAACCATAAAAGAAGTTGCTTTATTATACATCCATTTTCCTCCTTGGTGATCCCATATAGTCCTATATAAAGTTGGAAGATCAAAGCAAATTTGATATCTGCTGGCTGTATCTTCAATCTGAGTGCTTAAATTACACTCCACACCAAGACGTGGCTCAGAATACTCATTGTCTCGTGCCAAATAAAGAACGGGCATCACTCGTGTGGCCTCTGTTTAGTCCTCTGGTAGAAAAGTTGGTTCTGGACCATCTATCAGGTGGACAAAACAGGAATCGGCACAGTTTGTGCTTGTAGAGCTCAGTGATGACGAAGAACCACATAAGAAGACGTCCCCATCCTTAGAATTACTTTGAGAAAGGATGCTTCTTTGAGAAACCTACACCCACGCTTTCAGGTGGGTGTGTCCTACTTTCTTCTGGATGCCTCTCTTTCTCTTCAGCCTCATGCTAAAGCTTATATTAAAATATATTTACTAAGCCTCAACTTAACTCCATTTAAGAAAAAAAAAAAGAATTACTGAGAAGGGGGAAAAAGATGGAATGAAAAGTAAACCTAAAATTTTTGCACTTAGAGTGAGATAGAGTAAGCGTGTGTATGCCCCACAGAGCAAGTCCAGGTGTCTGCCTCTATTTCTCCATCTCGTATTTTGAGGCGGGATCTCTCATTAAGTCTGGAGCTTGTGGTTTCAGCTAGGCTGACTGTCCGGGGAGCCTCTGGGTTCTGCTTGTCTAGATCCCCTCAGTTCTGGGGTCCCTGGGATTTGAACTCTAGTCCTCTTGCTTGGCCTCAGGACCTTCGCCTACTGAGTCATTTCCTCAGCCCCACAGAATGGTCTTTCGCTTCAGAAAGACTTTCTACTCTCCATGTTAGTGAGTGAGCTCTAGGGATGGGTGACCCCTTCTGAAACAGTGGGCAGTCTTTTCCATGCTATGGTCACATAGGCAATATTCTAGAAGAAATGCTCTTTAGACTCAATTGGATCCCAAAGTTCCCATTGAATATAAAAGATTAGAAAACTTTACTAATAGTTTACTACATAGCTTTAATGTGGCAGTCATTTGCTATTGTCTCTGCCTAGTACCCATTTCTCCGTTTGGTGTCTACCCCAGTATTGCTATGAAGGCTTCCCTCCTTCACAGTGTTCCTAAGGGGGAGGGGACTCCCATCATTCAAGGATAGTGCAGACCAGATAGGGAAGGGGCTCTATATGTGTTCCTGGAGGAGTGCAGACTCAGATGTGGCTAATAAATGCACTCTGCGCTCCTGACCTCAGTGACTGGTTCAGGAATATGCAAGTTATTCACTGTGGGTCTTCCATATTAGTGTCTAGAATTTGCTGGAACATTGGGAAAAAAATCCCTGTCTTCTCAAAGCAGTTGTTGGACAGACCTGATAGAAATGTGGGTTGATGGGTACTTCCGTGGTTGAAGGTTTATCAGAGTGGGGAAAGTAAAGGTAACAGGAATACGCAGAAGTAAGAAATGGAGGTGTCCAGGCAAGACCTACTCTTGAGCCACTGAATTTGGTGTTGTCCAATAAACACAGCGTCTTCCTGCTGTTTTCCAGTGACTAGAACCACAATCCCTTCCCTACACCTTTTTGTTTGCTTAAATGAATATAAATTGGACTTGTCGTTTGAATGGCAGAATCTCTCCAGATATTTCGGTTCTGTGCACACAGGTGGCTTTCATCATCTACGGGAACAGAGAATAGCCTCTGCACATTTTGATGTGCATTGCAATACACCAAGAGGATCCAAGGGACGTAATTTACTTCTTTGCACGTCTGTCTGTCTCATAGGACACTTGCTGTTCTGTTCTGCTGTTGTTGTCTATTTTATTTTATTTATTTTTGTTTTTGAGACAAAGTCTCACTCTGTGGCTTAGGCTTCTGCCTCAGTCTCTCAGGTGGTGGGATTACCAGTGTGAGCCATCATGCCTGGCTATAAAACACTTCCTGGGACTCTTATCAGAAAAGAGAGATATCCTTTATTTTGCTCACTTGTCATTAGAGCTTATGTTTTATTGCTCTTGGGGGGGAAAAGCCTTCCTGACAAAAATAACTTAAATGTCTATTTAGCTTCCCCTGGTGTCCTCAGTAGGCTGTGCAGACCGTCCTACGGAATCCCGTGACACAAAGAAGAGACTAGAAGAAAAACTACAAATGACCAGTCACCCGACTGCAGCCTCAGGACTGTTCTTATTGCTTGTATTCACAGTAAGTAAGAAGGAGCACTTGTTCTGTGCAACCCAACGAGGCCGAGAGAGAACAAAGAATCGTTTTTAAAAAGCTGCTCACCATTCTAACAAAGTAGATTCTCTTATGTAACTCCCAGTCACCGCAAAGATGGAAAAATTCCTGTATGTACTCAAGTACTTTTTCAACTTTTGAAAAAAATCAATACCATATTCACGCCACTGTTTTCTTGGATAAAATATCGACTTCGGACACGTTCCTTTGAGTCCTTGTGGAAAAACCCATCTTAATCATCAGAGTCCTTCTAATTGCCTCCTGTGGCCTCTCTTATGGAAAGAATAATGCAGGGACAGCTAAAAGTAGAACTATATAGTTATTTTATAACTGGCACTAACAAATTTCGCCAATTACAGAGTCCATTCTGTAAGCAATGAATGTGTGGCTCCCAATTAATCTAGCGCACCTCCAGGCAAGGTCTAAATCAGCTGGATACAGCTAAAGCAATTTGCACACAGCTAAAAGCAAATTGGAAACTAAGTGCTCCACTCTGCTGCCTATCTTTCCAAGCCAAAGACACAATCAGTATGCTGGCAGCGCCCTTCTGTCATGTTATTTGCAGCTATCAATTTTAATTATAACAATTATTGATTAGCTAGGAAAGTGAATAATCTCAAGCTCAGAGAGACTCCTGTGCTTTGGGTCTCCTTCCTGACTCTTAAGTGGCAGCGGTAGCAGTTCTAGTTAGAGGGCCCACCCAGGTGTCTAGACTGCCTCATTCCCACCCCGCACCCCACACCAAGTACGTTGTTTTAAGTCTGTAGTTTTGCTTAAAGATTGCTCTAACCTGAAAGCAAGCTTGGTGAGACCTTTATTTCCAGTCACAGACTTTAGGGACAATTCGTGAAAAGCCAGCCCGCTGAGAACTTGGAACTCATGAATCTGCTTTGGTTCAGGTAGGTGAAGAAGGCAATCCTGAGATTAAATAGGCAGAGAGGGAAGTAGGACCACATGTAGGCAAGAGAAAGAACAGTCAGTGAGTTGTTAGATGGAACAAGCCCAGCAATGCTGTTTCAGGGATAAAGGAAATACAGGAGGTTGGGGTCAGGGGCATGAAGAAATTCTGTCATAGTATTGCTGGTATGCTCCCTAACTTGGAGATCACAGGAAAATCAAATGGCCTTGCTAAAGCTTTGGCTTGGGATCCGTAAAGTAAGGATGAGAACAGCATACAAACAGTGATATTTCCTTCATTAGTTTGCTTTACTTTTTATGTAGGAGTGGGGAGAGGTTGGCATGATACACTCTATCTGTTAGGATCTGCAAGACGGTCATGCGGTTACCTTGTGCTTCCCATACACAGTCTACTGGATTTGCTGAATCAACCATGTTTTCCTCCCAGTCAATTTGCTCACGTCGGACGCTTGCAGGAAGAAGGCCCCAGAGAGGTAGGCACATGTAGAAATGAGAGATATCAACATACATAAATTCATTTCTCACTTTATGAAATGCACACTAGTAAATTTGGCTATAAAGTGAATTTCTGTAAAAAACAAATCCCATTTCCCTATTGATGTCTATTATAAAATCAGATATGTAACCATGGAAAAGAATTTCCCAAGATACTAACTCAAAAGTGGTTAGGGAACAACAGCAGTTACTTTGAAGTGTGTTCAGAATTTTGAAATACCTGGCAGGATTCCCTCCACTGCGGGATGTACCTGGAAACCATCTTTGCAGAAAAGGATGGTTAATGCCCAAGAAAGGTCAACAGCTGGTGGTCGCATTTACTTTCTCTTCTGGGCCAGGGATTTACCAAGTCCATGGGAAATGGCTAGATTCTGAGCTCTGTCTTTTTATGATTCTAAAAATGAAGGGTATGTAAGCTTATTCATAGATGTCTAGAGAGTCCAAGGGAGCTTTGACTGTCCTTAGAAACTCTTCCAGTGTTCTCTAAAGTCCTGGAGTAACGTTTGACCCATGAACTGATTTGTAGCAGGTTTTCGTAGCCTTGTATCCACTGGGGAAGTGGTCAAACGTCAAATAATTCACGATTCATCTCCTTTTGTTTCTTCTTATGGGGAGACTCACATGTTTGGGGTCCCCCTTTGACTTGGTACAGTCTCTGGAACCCCTCAGACCCCAATCGGTGATAACGGCGCTCCCATCTGCTTTTCTCTAGTGGTTAAAAATTACAACGCCCCTCCCCCAGGATTCCAACGCAAAGACTTTGTGCAACTTGCTGCCGTCAGAGGTCCCTTGTCCTCATCCCCTGTGGTCTGCTGTGTCCCAACCCTATTGCATCGCTTCCCTTGGCGCTGACCAAGGGCTGTTTTCCTCTGGCTCAGAAGAGTGTGTGTCTCAAACAGTCCGCTAGCTAGCTGCTGGTCCCAGATCACACCTCTACGCAGCTGAGGACTCAGCTCATCATTGCAATCAATACTCCCTCCATTTTTTTAAATGGAGAGATGCCTCTCATAAAGTGGGTGGAAACAAACAAAACAGAACAGCACAAAAAGGAAGAGATAAAATCGTCAACTCGGTTCTTGAATATCTATTTTTTTCAATGTCACTTAAAACTGTTTTTAAATCGTATGGGATGCAACCCACTTATTTTTTTTTCTTTCACTCTAACTTAAGGAAATCCGTGACCTACTTGCTAGTTTGTTCTGTACCACAGAATAGACTATAAAATAATGATCATATAACTGCTAGTATGTCTGACACTATATTTCAAAGGAATCTAATGATCAGTTTAGTAAACATTTAAGTTAAACACCAGAGTATATAAAGACTTGCCGTGGCGGTAGGAACAGGAACAGTTTCTATTCCAGGCCATTATCATTTCAAACTCCTAGTCGGGTCTACATAAGCAGCCGTACTGGAAACACGAGAGTATGCATTCCACTTAAAGGACCTCATCCCATTTTTCTTTTGAATTTGCTTTAATTTACAAAACAAACAAAACTTCATTTTACTATCTAGCACTTAAACTTCTAGAATGGTTTACCACATTTCAATCTGTTGAATTTTATTCTACGAACAGGACTTCTTTATTTAATAAGAGATATTTAGTAAGGACCTTACTTGGGCCAGAAATATTCATGGATTATATGGATACATTTAACTTTCAGCATCGAATGCAGGGTGATTTGTGTAAAGTACCAATTTCGTAGCTCAAAGGATAAGACAATATATTCCCTATATCAAAAAAAAAAATCTTGTTAGATCCTGAATTCTGTGTCATTGGGTGAGTTAGTTAACCTCAATGACATCCATTATGTCATCTAAAAATATGAATAACCAAGACAATTGGTGTTGAAGAGTAAGGGAATAAAGTTTGAAGAATGTAATAGCCATTCCATGTATTTCATTTTCTGTTTGTTTTTTTAATATACTTTCCAATTTCAAAAAATAACCAAAAAGCATTAAGCAGAGCATGAAAGGGCAGGTTCCTTGACTGAATAAATAAATATGTTCGCAAGCCTCTGATTTCTCTGTACTTGCCTTCAGTCAAGAAACAATTGGAAAATTGAGCTGGAATAATTCCATTAATTAAAGAAATCAAAATGTTTACTCTCAGTCTTAGCTAATCACAACCCTGGAAATCCTAAACTCGGCCTTGCGTGTTTGCGGCAGTATTATTTATTCCAGCATCCTGGACTGGAAGTCAGAAGAGGTCTAAGTAATCAGGTTTAAGTGTCCACCTGGTAGTCTCCTCTCACTCTGACCGAAGAAGAACCAACCACTGTGGTGTGTGTGTGGTGGGTGGGTGGGGTCAGTAGGCTAGAGTTTTATTTGTGGAGCAGTCTGGTAAGCTATATTCAGGCGACCTTGTTAAATGTTTCTTCAGGAATGGGTCCAATCTACAAGCCACGGAGTCCCTTGACAGTTAAGGCCCATGTGAGCACTTCTATCTCTGCTGGTGACTCAGGGATGCTGTACCTTGGGGAGCTTGCCGCCCAGGATGACTCTTCCTCGGTTCATCTAGAGTGGAGACTTTTTTTCGGTCCTCTTGTTTTCTGTCCTTAATTGTTCTCAATCTAAATCTCTGTAGCCAGCAGGCTAATTTGATCCGCTAATTTATAACGTTCTAATGATAATTTCTTCTCTGGGGCTTTCCTCTTCTTAAAGATGACTCATAAAGCGAGGTGACTCACTTACAGCGTCCTCATCAGCAAGAGGGAAATGAGCCTATGTGGGACTCGGGCAACCCCACAGGGGCGATGTCTTGGGAAAGCAAGGCCTTGGGAGAACCCTTCCCGCGGCATGCTTTAAACCCACAGCATGCTCTTTCCCTCTCCCTAAAACATTAGTGAGGGCCTTGTTCATGAGCACTGGAAATGGTGTTTATCTCTTTCCATGTTCCTGAAAAATCAGCCCTTGTTTCAACATAAGACAGAAATAAACTAGCAATCCCTGAGTCCTTCCATGTTTATCTCCAAATGCCTTGGCTCTGTAGGCTTTCTACAGAGTATGTGTGAGTCTACCTGGTAAGTGGTCTAACCTAGTGCCCTTTTAATTGGCTGTGTGTGGGTTAAGAGGCATATCACGGGGACTTGTATAGCAGGAGGAGAGGAAATTCTTATTGTTGATACAAGGCTTTACTTTTCAAAACACAAACACCCACAGAGTCTGGCGAAACTTCATTGAGAAATACCAGCCATACCTACGGGAAATGTGTATGTTGAACTCAGGCTCATATAAAAATGGAGGAATAAATTATTGGGCAAAATAATGATGTTACTATGCCTGCTGCTCCACCATGTGTTTGTCTCAGAAAAGTAGGACTCCAGATGACTATGCTACCTAACCAAACTTCAAGAGCAAATCCCCCAAGTTTGAATGTAATCTTTTTCTGGCTACCTGTAACACAATTGTTTAATGTTTACCCAAATTGAAAAACAAAAAACAAAAGATATTTTTCTTGTGTTTGAATGGTCTGGAATGTTTATAAGATCATTGCATGACCTAATAATGGCTTGCCTATTTGATAAGTACTTCTCTTATATACCGTGTGTGGGTGGAACCCCCAACCCTTACCTTAACTGATCATACGACACTCATGATGCTTATTCACCTTTTTGTAAGACGATGTTAGTGAGGGAAAAAATGGAAGCCAACAGATAAGGAAACCTTAATCACCTCTGTTCTCTTCCCTCTTTCTTCCTTTTCTCTTGTTTTCAAGAAATGAGGGGCTATAGTTTATGTCTGGAATGTCTAATGTGCTCTCCAGCACATTGTGCTATTGAGGAAGGGCAGAAACTTTGAGAGGCGGAGTCTTACAAGAGGAAGTCAGGTCAATGGTGGTGTGTTCTCGAAGTAGCTATCAGACCATAGGCTCTTCCTGTCTTTGTTTCCCAGATGCTGTAAGAGGAGCAGTTTCCTGTACCATAATACACTGCTTACCACAAGCTCAAAAGCAGAGGGTCATGATGATGGACTGGAATGCCAGGAGCTGTGGAACAAAATAAGCCCTTCAGTTTTCAAGCTAAGAGTGAGTTCATGTATTTTGTAACAGTGATAGAAAGAACAAGAGTTTTGTTTGTTTGTTTGGTTGGTTGGTTGGTTTTTGCTTTTTCTTTTTGTTTATTTGGTTTTGTGGTTTTGTTCTTTTGAGACAGTCTCACACACCCCAGGCTAGCCTTGAACTTGTTCTATAGCAGCCAAGGCTGACCTCGAGGTCTTTGCCCGCTTTTATGTTCTCTCTCTCTCTCTCTCTCTCTCAAATTTATGTGTGTGCTTTTTTTCCCCCACATTCAACCTCTCCACCCAACCAGATCCCGCGCATTCCTTCTCTAGGGTCTAGCTGACTGCGTCTACCTGATCCTCCCCTCCACTGACCCTCCCCAACCCTGTAGACTTAGGCAGGGTCCCATATCTAGTACCCTGGCTTAGTCTGACCTCTCCTGCTTGTGCTGCCATCAATCTCTAGGTTTCTTCTGGGATCCCTCTGCCTGCTCCCAACCAACAGGCCCCTCCCAAGCCACACCCAACCTTTCCACCCAACCAAATCCTAGACATTCTATATATCAGTCCAGCTCTGGTGGTGTCTACGTGACTTCATTCCACCTAAGGCTTATTCAACTTCTAGACCCAACCCGAGCCAAACATCCACTCTTCTGTTCTAACTTGCTCTGTCCATATCAGACACAAAACTAAAAAAAAAAAAGAGTCCACATGCCCAGATCTCATCACAAAAATACAAAGAATATGAAAGATCAAGACTGTACTTCACCTCCAAGCCCCCTGTTCTATAGAAATGTCTACTGATGAGAATTACCTAGCTGAACCCCAGGACACAGAATCACAAACTTCATCAAATAATTCAAGGAATTTAAAGGAACAGCTCACTGAACTTAGAAAGAACATAATGGATCCTACCCAAACGATGCCAAGAAAACACAAACATTAAGGCTGGCTGATGGACACGATAAAGACAAGCAGGATTTGAAAATGGAACTCAGTAAAGGGAAAGAAACTTTGGAGAAGACTCAAGCAAAAATGAAAATTGAATTGAAAAACCCAAGAGCCCAGCTAGAAAGCTCAAAGAAAGCCTTGTAAGTAGAGTGACTCAAGCAGAAGACAAGTACCAGGACTCAAACATAGAGTAGATCATCTATATGAAATCAAAGAATATGGAAAAAATTAAAACACAGGAAAGAAACATACAGGAAACGTGGGATACCATGGAAAGAACAAACCTGCAAATCGTAAGCATAGATGAGAGAGATAAATCCCAGATCAATGACATAGACCAGATCTTCAAGAAGATCATAGAAGAAAATTTCCCCAAACTAAGAAAAAACGTGCTCATACAGGTACATGAAGCACCCAGAATATCAAATAGGCAAGACCAGAAAAGAAAATTTCCGCAGCCCACGTATCGTAGTTAAAACACCAAGTGTACAGAACAAAGAAAGAGTATTGAAAGCTTCAAGAGAAAGAACAAAAATCACATACAAAGGGAACTCCTCAGAGTAACAGCTGACTTCTCAATGGAAACTTTGAAAGCCAAAGGAGCCTGGAGCAATATGCATCCCAACTCCTAAAATGCCATGATAGCCCACCTAGTCTAATACAGCCAACAGAATTACCTGCGAAGGACAAAAACAAAAACAAACAAACAAAAAAAAAGCTTTTCATGATATCAGTTGCCTAAAATAATTATATCCAAACAACCACAGCTAAAGAAAATATAGGATGCAGTATTTGAGGCTAAAGAGAGGAATGAAAATCATCAGGAGATTGCAGAAAGAAATATGAAGCCATTATTACTAAAATAAAAAGTCACACAAGGAATACCATCACCATCAAAAATCAACAATACAATGACTAACCAACATGCACCTTTCAATAATACCTTTAAATATTAACGGCCCTGATTGTCCAATCAAAAGACACAGGATGGCTGCATAAGGAAACAAAATCCATCTATCTGTTGTCTATAAGAAACACAACTTTAAAGATAGGTACCACCTCAGAGTAAAAGGAAGAACAAAAGTACTAATATGACCAGGAAGCAAGCCGATGTCCCTATCATGGTATCTGACAAAATAGACTTCAAGCTAAAGATAATTGGAAGAGATAAAGAAGGATACTTCATTCTAATCAAATGAACAGCTAACCAAGAAGACATTACTATCCCAAACATATATGCACCAAACTCTGGTGCACTTACTTTCATAAGAAATGTACTACTGTAATTAAAGACAAAGATCAATATCAATCTATTAGTAGGTGATTACAATACTCCACTTTAATAAAAGATCATCTGGACAAAAATAAGTGTATGGGTGTGTGGGGGTATTGTGTTCCCCAAAATATTGTGTATGCTAATAAACTTATCTGGGGTCAGAGAACAGGACAGCCACAATATTAAACATAGAGGTTAGGCAGTGGTAGCATACGCCTTTAATCCTAGCATTCCAGAGGCAGAAATTCATGTGTTCAAGGATACACCCAAGCATGGTGACCCATGCCTTTAATCCCAGAAAGTCAGCCTTTAATCCCAGGGAGTGGTGGTAGAAAGCAGAAAAGTATATAAGGCGTGAGGACCAGAAACTCGAGGCATTTGGCCTGAGCAGGCCTTTGGCCTGGAGAGGCCTTTGGCCTGGAGAAGCATGTGGCTGGTTAAGCTTTCAGGCTTCTAGCAGCAGTTCAGCTGAGACCCATTCTGGATGAGGGCTCGGGGCATCCAGTCTGAGGAAACAAGACCAGCTGAGGATTCAGCGAGGTGAGATAGCTGTGGCATGTTCTGTCTCTCTGACCTTCCAGTGTTCACCCCAATATCTGGCCTCAAGTTTGATTTTATTAATAAGAACTTTTAAGACTCATGCTACATGGGTGTCTTGTCTACATGTATGTTTGGGTACCACTTGCATGACTGATGCTCACAGAGGCCGTAAGAAGGCATCAGCTCCCCTGGGACAATAGTTACAGGCAGTTGTGAGCTATTATGTGTGTGCTGAGAATTGAGACAAGGTCCTCTGAAAGAGCAGCAAATACTTTTAACCACTGAGCCATCTCCCCAGCTACTCTTTTTGATCTCTATTGACAACTCCATCCTAAGTGGCTTTTTCCCCCGTTTATTATCCTCAACGACCATAGATGTTTAATCTCTTCCCTCCAAAGATGTAATGTTGTCTTCCTTTCTGTTCATCGTCAAAGCTAATGAACTTTCTATTGTCCTTGCCTTTTGTTCTATACTCGATACTAAATCTTTAGCCTTTGGAATTCTGCTATTGTCTCTCATCTTTCTGCTGAGAGCCTGGTGACTGACAGACAGATTAAATGGTGCTTACCTGAAGACTATATCCCTGACCATCTGTCACTTCCCCCATTCTCTGCTCCCTTGGTGCTAAGATCAGGTTGAATTTTAATTCTCCTCTTTGCTTTCTGAACTCTCTCATCTCCTTAGTGACTCTTCACCATCTTTCCCTCTCCATCACAGATGTGCCCCCTAAGCCATTTCTGTCTTGATTTCTTGAAGTTTCTTCAAGCCTCTGGACTTCAACTACTATGGCCTGTGCTATTTCCAGCCTGAATTACTATCATTGCACTCTCTCTCAAGGTTCAGACTTATATTTCTGTTTTGTTTGTTTGTTTTTTTCGTCAGACATTTCTATCTAAACATCTTGTATTTATTTTGAGATACACTGTGCTCCAGGCTGGCCTTGAACTCATGGCGATCTGCCTGCTTCATTCTGTCACGCTCTGGATTACAAGTTGGAGCCAGCAGCTTTTCGTTTGTTTGTTTGGGAGAGGGTTTCACTGTGTAGCCCTGGCTGTCCTGGAACTCACTATGTAGACCAGGCTAGCCTCAAACTGAGAGGCCTGCCTGCCTCTGCCTCCTGAGTACTGGAATTAAAGGCTTGTGTCACCACTGCCTGGCGCCATCAGCTTTTGTCTCTTGGATTTTCTGTGTCTTTTCAAATTGCTACCTCCCACACCTACTCTCCTCCTCAGAGTCTTAACTCCTTCTCTTAAACATTCAGGAATTTGTCATTTTCTACTCTTCAGTTCTGGGATTATGTGCATGCAGTACTACACCTAGTTAATGTGGTGTTGGGGATCACACTTGGAGCCTCATGCAGGGTAGGCAGACACTCTCCCAACTGACCTACATCCCAGCCTCAGTCTCCACATTCTTTCCTGTTTTAACTGAAGGTTTCCCAAATGATGTGTGATACCAACTTCTTTCATTCTCCAACAGTCTATATATTGGAGAAATGTTCTCACATGAAGAAAGGAGTGGAATATAAAGTTAAAGTATTAGTCACTTGGCTTTTAACGAAGATATCAAGAGTGGACATTGGAGAAAAGACAGCGTCTTTAACAAATGGTGCCGGGGAAACTGGAAATGAACATGCAGAAAAACAAGACCAGCTCTCCTGTATAAAAGTCAATTCCAAACACGCCTGTTGTAATTTAAAAGCGTCAAGAAGGAGTCGTGTCATACAACAGGGCTCACATGGGATGTTTATTGGGGGGAGGGCAGAGGAGGGAGAGACCAGTCCCTGGGGACGAGAGCAAAGGAAGAGAAAGAGATGGGTGGTGGGCCAGGTCTACCTTTTAGAAGGGAAAGTAGAGAATGTGCACAGGGGTGCTCTTAGTGGCTGCAGCTGAGGACATATCCTGCCAGGACCCTAAGGTCCTAAATGCTAACAACATCAAAGGTCCTTATTGCAAGACACAAAACCTGAAATCCATTAGAGGGAAATTACTGCAAGATGTAGGCATAAGCAGGCACTTTCTGAATGGGGGTCCAGTTGCTCAGGAAATGATGTCAACAATTGATGAATTGTAACTTATGAAATTAAAAAGCTCTACACAGCATAGTCAATAATTAATATATGGAGAGATAGCCTATAAAATGTAAGAAAATTGCCGGGCAGTGGTGGTGCATGCCTTTAATCCCAGCATTCGGGAGGCAGAGCCAGGCAGATCTCTGTGAGTTTGAGGCCAGCCTGGTCTAGAGAACGAGATCCAGGACAGGCACCAAAACTACACAGAGAAACGTTGTCTCGAAAAACAAAAAAAACAACAACAACAACAACAAAAAAAAGGGTAAGAAAATCTTTTCTAGTTATATATCTGTTAGAGGATTAATATCTAGGATATATAAAGACCTCAGAATACTAAATGACAAGAAGTCAAAAGCTGCAATCCATACGTGGGCTAATGAAATGAATGGACAGTTCTCCACAAATGAAATACAAACGACCAAGGAGCATATGAAAAGCTATTCAGTCTCACTAGCTGCCAGAGAAATGCACATTGAAACGACAGTGGGGGCACATATAACCCACGTCAGGGCAGCACTTATTAAGAAAATAAATAACAGGGCTGGAGAGACATCGCTCAGCGGTTAAGAGCACTGGCTGCTCTTCCAGAGGTCCTGAGTTCAATTCCCAGCAACCACATGGTGGCTCACAACCATCCGTAATGAGATCCGGGGCCCTCTTCTGGTATGTAGTCAGAACACTGTATACATAATAAATAAATAAATAAATAAATAAATAAATAAATAAATAAATAAATAA
>CABHPH010158657.1:3496-24306 GCA_902168325.1 Peromyscus nudipes
AAAGAACCACAGTTCTTCCCCACCAAAGAGTCACAGTTCTTCCCCACTAAAGAGCCACAGTTCTTCCCCACCAAAGATCCACAGTTCTTTATCTCAGACTAGGAATATGTATTTTGAGAATAGGCATTTTGAGGAACACAGAGAGACCAGTTACACAGAACTGTTAATGGTTTTCTCTCTTGCTGCACTTACCTTTATTCGTCGACTCTTTAAATAATAGGCTTATCATCTTGTTTTCAAGCCATGGTTATCAATAATATGGATGTCATTTTAACATGACAGTGAATTGATCTGAGAGCAAGCAAGGCCAAGTATGGAGAGTAAACATGGTTTCCTGCACATGCTCTGAAATGACAAACACATAATGGACCCAAAAACAAATTTGTATTAAATCACTGAACACTCTCAATTTGCTTGCTCACTTATTTGTTATTAAGCTATATTCATTAAATCTTGGCAAGAACTAATGGTCACGAATATTGTAAATTTAGTGTGATAGACTTAATAATGCTCCCCCACCAAAAATGCCTTTATCCTGCCCTCTAGAACTGGTGACTGTGCTATAGTATTTGGAAGAATGGATTTTATAGACATATTTCATTAAAAGATCTTGAGGTAAATTGCCTTGCTTTCTTGGGATAAATAATAACAAAAGGTCCTTTTCTATCTTTTTTAATCAAGGTCCACCAAAAGCTCAATGTTGAATGCTTGATCTCTGGGTGATGGTGCTATGGGAGGTGATAAAATCTTTAGAAGATGGTGCTGTACACTGTAAATATGCATTACTCTCATTGGTTAATAAAGAGCTGACTGGCAGGTAGCCAGGCAGGAAGTTTAGGTGGGACAACCAAACTAAGGATGATGGGATGAAGAAGGGCAGAGCCTAAAGAGTTGCCAGCCAGATGCAAAATAGGATAGAGGTAAAAAGCCATGAGCCTTGGGGTAGCACATAGATGAATAGAAATGGGTTAAGTTGTAAGAGCTAGTTAGTAACAAGCCTGAGCTATCAGCCAAGCATTTATAATTACTATAAACCTCAGTGTGTTTATTTGGGAGCTGCTCATGGGACAGAAACTTTGCCTACTAATGGCATTCCAATGTGGGGCCAGAATTTCCACTTAAGACCTGAGAAAACTTTAAAAAAGGTCCTAAATGCACAGAAACAGACCCAAAGGCAGCTTTCTAGTCTCATGTCTCTCATGCTGGCTACAATACAGAGATGTGTCTCCTGTCAGACTCAGCCACCGGCATGCCATGAGATAAGCCTAGTAATGGGTTCCCACAGTCTCTCACATTCCCACAGTCTCTCACCAGTCACAGAAAAGTGTCTCTCAGCAGCTACCTGTGGAAAGAGCGATCCACTATGCACTACTTCCATGCACTAAGCTTAAGCCACACTGGTGGCAGCTGACATAGCAGTTTATGATTCATCTCATATGGTCAGAAAAAGATTACAGATACACAGTAAAGACAGATTCAGACAGAAAAAACCCTCTAAACAGGTTGCAGTGTGTTTAAAAATATATATAGGCTTGGGAGAGAAAAGAGAAGGTATAGACAGTCATAAAAAAGAAATATATAGTTTTAAAATAATAAAGTCCTTAAAAGGAGAGTAAAGTAATATAAAAGAAAAAAGCCATTTAAAGATGGAAAATACACAGAGTCTGGATCTTATATGTTATTGTGTCGTCTTTAAATTGTTTGGCTGCTAAAAGACACTGGGTTATAAAAACTGGTAGATTAAACCAAACTATTTATTTTTAAAATATCTTGACTTCAAAATTTAAGTCAAAAGGTGTGCTGCTTTGGGGAAGAGGTTATGCTTTTATTTCCACAGGAAATGAGAAGCTGTAGATTTATTCTGGGTTAAAGATGATCAGGTTGATTGAGGAAGACCCCCTGAAATCCTGACTACAGACATAAAGAAATAAATCTAGAAGAACTAGAAGACA
This sequence comes from Peromyscus nudipes, assembly GCA_902168325.1. Lineage (NCBI taxonomy): Eukaryota > Metazoa > Chordata > Mammalia > Rodentia > Cricetidae > Peromyscus > Peromyscus nudipes. The sequence goes on from CABHPH010158657.1 coordinate 5,449, forward strand.
CATGGTATATATTTTACCTGTTCAAACACATAACAAAAAAATCATCTTTGGCTGACTTATGTGCAATGAACAGTCTATACTTGTATTATTGTAGATATGTATGTTACCTTTAAAAGTTTATGTATTTTCAGAGCAAAGAGACCAGACACCAATGAAAACGAATGGTCCAAGTGATCCAGCATCCAAAACAGCTTCAAGGCTGCTGACTAAGATGATCCAGCCTCACATAATACTCCAGCCAAGACCTAACAATTATCCTGATATTCTCAAGGTTCCTCTGAAGATGCAAGCACCCTCAGATAACAGGAAGCAGTCTAGAGAAAACAACGCCCACGTTCCCAAAAGATAGGATGTTTATTATGTTATGGATGTTTATTATCATTTAAGGGGGGGTTGGTTACAAGTTGTTATTGGTAATGGTCAGGAAAAAATCTGAACAAAGAAGATAAGATTCAAGGATTTTGTTCTGATAACAAAAAGGGGGGATGTATAAATGATAGGATAAAAGGGTAGATTATTGAATCTACTTTTAAACTAAAAAAATAACTACTAGTCTTAAATATTTTACATTGGTATGGATTTTAGTCTATTAATACAAATTTAAAGTTAATTTTGTTATACTGTATGTATGTTTCTATGTTTTGTTTAAGGTATTGTACCTATACAACTCATACCTATACAGCTCATTTAAAAATGTAATGTATAATTAAGAAATACAGGGTAGTAGTTAGTCATCTATAATAATCAAACTTGTAGTCATGTTATACATGTTTTCAAGGTTAAAAAGATATATTTTGATAGATAGATGGTCTTCAAGCACGTCAAAGACCTACAGAATATGACATTTAAAATGTTTTAATAACATAAGACTTTTCTTGACAATGAGACACATCTACTCCTGACAGTATTAATTTACTTCAGAGAAGATAATGGTTATTAAAGTAACTCCATATGGAGTTGGTTTTCTTTATGGCAAAAGCTAGCCATTTAGACAAAGAAACTGCCCTTGCCTCAATTGCTGATAGTATAATGTCCAAACTGGACCAGTAGCACACAAAAGAAGGTGACTGCCAAACTTTGCCAAGACAAGATTGGACAGTGCTTCAAAATTTCTGCTTCACAGAAAAGTCTGTCAGATATTCTGGGCCTGCAGGCTGAAGATGGATGCCCCAATGTCACAGAAGAACATAGGGTGACTCTCCAGACAGCCAGTGAAGATTAGGTAGTCATAGCTAAAGTTTTCCTTAGTTATGATAATAGGTAAATTAGATATAAAAATTTAGACTCACAAAGATAAATACTATTTTCTCTAAATTTGCCAAATACAAATGGACTAGATATTATAACTATAATTCTTACTTAATAATTGTTTTTGTTATATATGATTTTACTATGTTAAAGTTAAAAACCTTCCTTTTTAATTAGACAAAGGGAGAAATGCTGGGAATAATCCTTCTATACACTGTAAATATGTATTACTCTCATTGGTTAATAAAGAGCTGACTGGCCAGTAGCCAGACAGGAAGTATAGGTGGGACAACCAAACTAAGGATGTTGGGATGAAGAAGGACAGAGTCTAGGGAGTCGCCAGCCAGATGCAGAACAAGTCAGACACACAAAATGGGATAGAGGTAAAAATCAAGAGCCTCAGAGCAGCACACAGATAATAAAAATGGGTTAATTTAAGTTGTAAGAGCTAGTTAGTAACAAGCCTGAGCTATTGGCTGGGCATTTATAGTTAATATAAAGCTCAGTGTGTTTATTTGGGAGTTGCTGGTGGGATAGAAAGTTCCACCTACAACGTGGGCTTAGAGAGGGTGGGTCACCAGGGCATGTTCTTCTAAGTATATTGAGCTGCTCACTTTTTCCCTTCTCTTATATCCTGGTCATCATGAGGTGATCATCTTCATCCTTCCTACATTTACCTCCATGATATTCTGCCTTGGCACAGGTCCCCAAAAAACTGAGGCAAGTAATCATGTTAATGCCTGAAATATGGAGCCCAGCTAACTATTTCCTCCCTGAAGGAGCTTGCTCTCAGATATTTTGTCAAAGCAAGGGAAATCTGAGAAATACATATCCTAGTAAAAGGGAGGCAACAGGGTCAACACTAGGAGACGTTTGAGGATAGAAGCACAGGTTGGAGTGATGTGCTTCAAAAATGAAGGGAGGGCTTGCCAAAAAAGGTAGAGGTGAGCTTCTGGCAGCTCAAGCAGATACAGAAATGGGCCTTTCCTTGGAGCCTGCCACCATGTGACTTCAAGTTTTAATCATATTTATTTTTAGTGTTTGTGTACATCTCTCTCTCTCTCTCTCTCTCTCTCTCTCTCTCTCTCTCTCTCTCTCTTTGTATGTGTGTATACCTCTGTCTCTAGCTCTCTCTCTCCCCCCTGTGTGTGTGTGTGTGTGCATATCATGCCACAGGGCACATGTAGAGGTCAGAGGAGAACTTTCTGGAGCCAGTTTTCTCTGTCCGTCACATGAGTTCTGGGAGTTCTGGAGACTGAACTCATGTCAGGCTTGGCTGCAGGCACTTTTACAAGCTGAGCCTTTTGCTGTTGCGACTGTTAACAAGATGTTAGCGTAGTGAGGATGACGCTGGTCGTCTGACCTCCAGAACTACAAGGTGGTCCTCCTGTATTGAGGTAGTGAGATTGTGGTCATTTGTTCAGCAGCAACAGGAAGGCAGCCTCACAGAAAGAATCAGCCTTTAGATATGCCTCAATTTTCACGGAAAAAAAAAAAAAACTTTGTTAGAAACATGGCTCCTTCCCATTCTCTGCTGTCCCTCTGTCCTATGAAACCCACTCAAATTGCCCCATCACTAAAGGATTTCCTTTGATTTGATACTTCACAGTATTTAGGAGTGGACTGGGAAGCATGTAGGAACTTTCCAATCTGGGATTCCATGACGTAACACTGCAACTTTCACCCACTTCCATCTGTCTGTTAGATGTTTCTGTGCGGCTGCCACACTGCCTTTGCTATAATACCAGGTTTAAGAACCAATTCATCAGCACATCAGACCTTCCTATCTAAGTCACTAAGCTTATCTGTAGCTGAAGTTATCCTGTTCCTGCCCAGCTCCCACAGCCCTCAGACTCAAGTAAACACACAGAGACTTATATTATTTACAAACTGTGTAGCCTAATGGCTCAGGCTTCTTGCTAGCTGTTCTTATATCTTAAATTAACCTATTTCTATTAATCTATAAGTTGCCACGTGGCTCGTGGCTTACCCATATTTTTCGTCATGCTTCTCCTCACTGTGGCTGGCCATGTCTCTCCCTGACTCCACTTTCCTGTTCTCCCAATTCTCCTCTCTGCTAGTCCCACCTATACTTCCTGCCTGGCTACTGGCCAATCAGCATTTTATTTATCAATCAATCATAGCAATATATTCATAGCATAGAGAACATCCCACAGCACTTACCACCTTCAATTTATTATTTATTTATTTATTTGGGTTTTTTTTTTTGAGACAGGGTTTCTCTGTGTAGTTTTGGTGCCTGTCCTGGATCTCACTCGGTAGACCAGGCTGGCCTTGAACTCACAGAGATCCACCTGGCTCTGTCTCCCAAGTGCTGGGATTAAAGGCATGTGCCACCACTGCCCGGCTCACCTTCAATTTATATTTTACTTTGTCATCCACTCCACTGTCTAATGTTGAGTTGTTCGCATCTCTTCCCTCCATGTTTCCCTGTTGTCTTTGACCCCTACTTAGATCGGGATTGCCTCTAGGCCTTAAGGAGTCATTGTAAATTTGTAGACAATGCTATACACTTCTGGGAAACAATGGCAAGTAGAACAGTACAAGATGATTGTACTTGCTACAAGGCAGTGGTGGGCATAGAGAGGTCCCTAGGAGGCAATGACTATTAACGTAATTTTTCAGTGAAGTTGAAGAGGCCAGAAAACCAAGGATGAAGATAGACAAGAACATCTGTTTCCATTTCCTCTCAGGCTACCCCCAGCAGCCTCTCTTCATACCGCCCCTCCCTAAACCACCATACAAGTTTGTATATATGTGTCCTGTTTCCATGAGCCTTGGGAGATTGACCTGGAGGCTTCATTTTTAGCCTGGCTATGCTATATAACCTGATTCAAGCTATTATACTTCCCCAAGCCTCAGTTTCTCCATCTGAAAAATAAGCTTAGGTAAAGTATAGAGGATTGAACCCATGCATTTATCTCTGGTCTTTCTCAAAACATTGAGTGGTATTAAAAGGGGAAAAGATCAATGGATGAGAGCTAGTGATAGGGAATTGACTTATTAGAGTAGAGAGATATAGGATAAAAGTTAACTATAGGAAAAGCATGATGTAAATGTCAACCAACAGCTCTAAGGGAGATGCTGAGAAGAATGAAGAAATGGGACCAGAGGAACACCTTGTGAATAAGTATTCCCCCCCAATCCCTGCCACCCCAGCCTAGCAAGTGCTTTCCACCTAACCCAATGAAGAGATCAATGCCTTATTCTCTGAAAATATACACTCACAGAGATTCTGTGCTTCATGGATTCCCCAAGGGACAGGTAGCTACCCAATTCTATTTCCATTAGATGATCCAGGTAATTATCTTATCTCTGGGAATCTTAGATCTGACCTGTTCTAGCTGGACATGGTATTCTTGCTGAGTTCCTTGGTAAGAACCACTCAACATTTAGGATCTCTGGGCCTACAAAGAGTCTTGAGTCATAGCCATGGGAACACAAAGTTGCAACTGAATTAATGTGAATGTTGGTAAGCAGGGCCACTCCTGTTTGTACTCCTTGACTTCTAATACAACGTACATTTACCTATTGTAGCTACATTGCCCAACAATGATCATGATTCGGACTCCTACGGCATTCTTGTTGGTTATTTATCTTCAAGGGTGCATGTTTAAGATGTACCTAGAGCTAAACCTTTAAGATATTGATCTCCTGATTTATTGTGCTGGCACCTTCTTCATGATACTTTATTTGATAAGTGTAGTCATACCACTGCATCTGTAACTCTATTTCTGAAAGTTTGGTTCCTCAATCTAAAGTGATGCTTTATGGCATGATCATTTGCTATGGCAAGGAGATAGAATATTTCATGCCTGTTGCTCAGCTTCTGGTAGTTTGTTAGTAATCATTATTTTACTTGGAATGTAGATGATACATTGCCCTAATCCTTCTTACTCCCTCACACAATATTCTTTTGTGTTTGTATTTGCATACATATTTCCATTTTATATAAGAATATCAGCTGTCCTGGTTAGGTTTTTTTTTTTTTTTTTGGTAACTTAACACAAGTTGGGGTCATCTGGGAAGAGGATAGTCAAGTGAGAAAATGCCTCTATCAGATTGCCCATAGGCAAATCTGTGGTGCATTTTCTTGATCAGTAATTAATGAGGGTGGTCCATCCCACTGTGGGTAGTGCTACCCCTTGGCAGGTGGTCCTGCATTATATAAAAAAGCAGGCTGAGCAAGCAAACCATGGGAAGTATGTCAGCAACAGTGTTCCTCCATGACCTCTGCTTTACTTCCTGCCCCCAGGTTCCTGGTTGAGTTTCTGCCTTGACTTCCTTCACGATAAACTATAAACTGTAAGCTGAAACAAGCTCTTGCCTCCATAAGTTACTTTGGGGCACAGAGTTTTATCACAGCAATTGAAAACAAACTAAGGTAGTCATGTTTGGTGAGGAGCTTACCTACTCCTGGATGATAGATCTCATTGGTAGAGAGTGAACAAACTCCTCAGTGAATGTATATTGTTGACATGGGCATGTCAAGGACCCAATGCCTCAGCTGCATAGGACTGGCAAGCCTTCTCCAGGTAAGACTCTGAGGCCTGGCAAAGGCTTTGTCTGTTCCAAGTGTGAATGTTGATAGTGTGTGCAGAAAATACTTGTCACAGTTTCTTCCCCCGGCATGAGATATCAGGAGATAGTAATTCAATATGTACATATTGGAGGGGGAGGGGCACACCCAAATTCCTAGAATATGAGAGCCTGAGTTTATGGGTCCATTGATCCCTAGGCCCCTGGAGAGTTGTGCTAGTCAAAGCCCTCCAAGCAAGAAATGCAGACCAACATCCAGACTATCTGCTGATTTCAGCTAAGATCTAATCATGACTTTCTCTCAGGTGGTGTGTTGTGATGTAACTAGTTTGCCACCAATTGTCTGGTTTGTATACTCAGGGCATAGTATTGTGTTGAGGGCTCATATGTTCATGGCAAATTGAGAAGTCAGCAGTAATATGTATATCAATTTTATTTAGTAGAAATTTGTACAATGGGGCCAATTCATAGCTTCCAACCCCACTTTTATGACTTGTCCACTCATGTATCCAAAGTACCAGCACTGAATTGACCAATGACAGAGACTCCTAATGTCAATCACTCTATCTACTCGGATGGTTTAGAATCCTTTCTCTAGTGGTACTTTCTGGTAGGCATTAACATAACACATGAGTTTGTTGTTGTTGTTGTTGTTTGTTTTTTACATTTTGTGCTCATCTTAAAAATCCATTCACACTTCTTTTCCTCTGATCTCACTGTCTCTACACTTCCTATCTGTTACACTTCAAAGTTTTAAGTGTTTTCGAAAAGACTTGTGTGTTAAAAGCTTGGTTCTCAGCTGGTGGATCAATTCATTGAGAGGTGATTGAATTCAGATGTCCAAGCTAAAAGAATTATTGCCAGAGGCAAGGCTTTGGATTTTATCTGATTGGAGCAATGAGGGAACGAAGAAAGGACAGACACACAGACACATGTACAGGAAGTCTAGGATTAGGTAGGCAGCTGGGACACTTCATCTGTTTATTTTATACCGCTAAATGAGGAGGCAGATTTATTGTAATATGAATTGTAGAACACTGTGTCTTCCTTCCTTCCTTCCTTCCTTCCTTCCTTCCTTCCTTCCTTCCTTCCTTCCTTCCTTCCTTCCTTTCTTCCTTCCTTCCTTCTCCTCCTCCTCTCTCTCTATACATCCCTGATCATCATGGAACTCCCTATGTGGACTGGGAAGGACTCCAATTTGTAGAGATCTGCCTGCCTCTGCCTCCGGAGTGCTGGGATTAAAGGCGTGCATGACCATGCAAGGCAAAATTATGTTTCTTAAGCTATGCACATGTGTGACTATGATAAAAAAAAAAAAAGAAATGTAGTCCATTTGGTGTTTTCAGACCCCTCCTGGCATCATCCCTGTCTGTTTAATTTTTGCATCCTGTCCTGTGCCCCTCCCACTTCTCTTGTCAAATTCCCTCGTTTTTCTTGCTCTCTTGCTCTTCTTCAGCTCTGTTTCAGATGTGATGACTCTGGTGGGATTCAAAGACAGAGGATGGTCTAGTTGCTCAACAAGATAACAACTCTAGACTAGCACTACTTACACTGTAAAGATCTATGTCCATTAGCCCAGGGTGATTATTGTGATGGTTAATTTTGATCACAAACTTGATTGGGTTAAAAACCAAACAGCCAGGACATCAATGAGGCACACTCTTATTGCATCTGTAATAGTGTTAAATGAGAATGAGGACTCCCTGGGAAGTTGAGCAGCAGCATCTGTGGACTTGGACCTGGGACCAAGTTAAAGGGAAAATTGGAGAAAGCCAGTTCAGCACTTACATTCTCCTCTCTGCTTCCTAGTTAGTAGCATGGAGTAGGTCCTTCTCACCACCATGTTTTCCAGGAAGGACTCCATTCCTCTGAACTGTAAACCAATATGAACCTCTCTCAAATTAGGTTGCTTTCTGGTGGGTGTTTGATCCCAGTATGAGAAAATAAACAAAGGTAACAATCATGGCAGGCATGTTTGCACTCTGCCATAGACGTAGAGTGTTCCACTGGCTGTGGGGAGTTTTGAATCCATAACAAAACTGATAAAAATACGTCTTTTTTCATTACCACCGTATGCCACCAACTCTCAATAACTTCAGTCCTAGCGTGGCAGGACCCAGGATATGGCCAGCAGCCTGGGGAATGTCACTCTATTTCCATACTGGAGGATTGACCTGATTCCTCCAGTAATGGATTAGAACAGTACGAGGAGAAATGCCAGTGGTATCCCCTGAGCCAGCAGTGAGCATTATTAGTCAGGCCAGGCAGCCATGTTAGGGTCTGAAACAGAAGCCCATTTTACTTGGTGAATATTGTTAAGTACTGAGCTGATTCTCAAGTGAACAGACATTTGACCTGAGCAGGCTCAGCAAAGGCTGCTGTTAGAAGATCAGAGGACTTCTGCATTGGAAAAACCTTTCCCTGTGTGGGTCAGTAATTGCAGCCCCAGGCTAAAAGCTACATATTTCAAGGATGTTAATGCAGTCCCTGGCCTCTCCTCAGCCACCTTTCATGTTATTCTGGCCCCAAACACCCTCCACATGTTCACTCTGGTGAACAAGGCACGAGACCCCAAACATCAGAAGGAGAGATGCCTCTGGAGACACAGAAGGACAGAGCCATCTGATGTCACTCAAAAATGGTTTTCCAGTGAAATCCTGATGCATACCCTTTAGCAGAGTGAAAAGGGCAGCTGTTTGACCCCGATGCCTCAGCTGGGACCCAAAGGCACAGACTTCCACTTAAGGATGTCAGATATGTGAACACTCAGGGGTAATGACCTGGCCTCAGGATTGAACTAAAAGCTGTGGCTTAGAACTAGGATTATGTTGACTTTGCAAGAAGAAGAGTGGGGTGTTAGAAGGATCGTGGTAAACCAGGGAAAGCAAAACAGCATACTCTGGTTCCGAGAAGCCTTCCAAATGACTTCAGACTTGCTGAAGGCCTCCCAGTGTTCTAACATTCTTTGGTGGGGGGGCTAGAGAGCGGGGACATCAGGGAGTGAGGTAGTCACTAATTCTCATTGTTGACATAGAGAGTGAATGGCCTTTCTCCGGAGACCCCAAGATTTGGTGAAGGAGGAGGGGAGGGTGTCCCAGGTGGCTTCAGTGACTCAAATACCTTAGAGTATCTTTCAGAGATCCTCTAGGACTAATGCATCTTTCGGTGGGTAAAGAAGGCAAATCCTTAGAGGCACAACTGAGTTGCTTGTTCATAAAAGCATGTGCCTTATACAGGTAGCAAATCAACATGTTTCAGAAATTTGATTAAACTCATTAATCTATGAGGAAAGAATAAGATTTAAAACTGTCCCAAAGAGCATTTCAATAGCCAGGCATGAAAAGGCAATTTTAGTGACCTGCTAGGTTACAAGCTATATAAAAATGATTTACGTTTCTTTTTTTTAATTTTTATTTATGTGCATTGGTTTTTTGCCTGCACGTAAATCTATATGGGAGTGTTGGGTACCCCAGAACTGGAGTTACAGACAGTTGTGAGCTGCCATATGGGTGCTGGGAATTGAATCTGGGTCCTCTGGAAGAACAGCCAGTACTCTTAACTGCTGAGCCATCTCTCCAAGCCCTGGTTTACATTTCTTAACAGGATCATAGGCTATAATATTCAGGACTCCTAATGAGAAATTATTTGTATTTCTATGTAACAAAATTTGTAAGTTACCATTGACAGTCAAGCGCAACAGTCTAGTAAATGGAGGGTTAAGCTCAGCTCTGATGATATTTCAACTCCGATGGAGACTTTAGAGTTGCAGTTGTTTCCCTTTTTACAGATTCAGGAAAGAAATTCACTGAAGAGGTGTAAAGTATATAAGGTTGAGAGACATGAAAAGATAGCTTTGGTAATGCAAGTTAGAACAGAAAGTAAATTAGATACAACCTTTTGAATTCACCAAAATAGGATAAACAATAGAGTATGTTCTTTGAATCTGTCAAATGTTTATGGATTAGACATTGCTGATGTGTTTATTGCCTATATATTGTATATAGTAATTGTACTTATTGTATATAGTTTTTCTTATACTAGTTATAACCTTTTTTTATTTTAGACAAAAAAGGGGAAATGTGATATTTTGCCTGTGCTCTAACAAATACAGTTTGCTTAGAGATCAGAGTGCAGAGCTAGCCACTAGAGTCCAGGCAGTGGTGGCATACACCTTTAATCCCAGCACTTGGGAGGAGGAAACAGGAAGTAATATGGCTGGTGGCGAGAGGAAGTGATGAGGTGGGGAGGAGACAGGAGCTCAACCCCTTTCAGCCTGAGTGGCTGGCTCCTTTACTTTTCTGATCTTTCAGCATTTACCCTGATATCTGACTCTGGGTTTTTATTAAGACCAATTAGAATTCATGCTACACTCAGCCTTGAAAAAAACAGCTAACGATATCATTGGTCTGTGTTAGTCAGGTTTCCATCATTATGAAAAATGCCCAAGAAAAACCAGCTTAAGAAAGCAAAGACGTGTCTTGGCTTATGGTTGCACTCTATTACAAGGTGGCCTCACCGTTTCTTGCGAGACAGACCATCGAGGTGGGGGACATGGGGTTGACTGTTTATTTACCTCATGGTGTCTGAGAAAGAGGGGAGAGGAGGGAGAGAAGGAGAAAAATGGAAGAAAAAATGAAATGAGGCCATAATGCCCCTACATATGGTGGAGGAGAAGGTTTATTGTAGATGAAAGAAAGACAGAGCATAGCTGTTAGAATTCTGTACATGCGCAGCTTGGGTCTGGCATCTTACATCATCATCAGGGGCCACTAAGCACCCACCACCCCCGCCGCTTAGTCATGCAATCCCTGCCTTAAAAAGCCGGATGCGGACCTCCACCCCTCTCTTTTCTGTGTTTCCTCTCTGTGCTCTCTGCTCTCTGTTCTCTCTGTGTTCCCTGCTCTGCTCTGCTCCCTCCCCACCAGGCCTGGCTCCCCTCCTATCCCCTATTTCTTTCTAATAAAGCTCTTTATAACTCTGGCCTCTGACTTTTCTGCCGGCAACCAGCGCCATTCTAACTATCAATAGCTACAGGCATCTGGAATGGTCCAGGATGAACTAGGCCATGTGAGGAGAGAAGGGGAAATTCCACTGATTGCAAAGCGAGACAGGAAGAGAGAGGGATCGGGGGCCAAGAGTCCAGGAGCAAGCCAGGAGACTAAGAGACCGGCATAGTCAAAATGGCTGGGTTATATAGGAATCAGAGAAGCTGGGGAAGGGAAGAGAGTTCAGGGTATGGGATGGTGTATGCCAGCCAGAAGGACCCTGTAACAGGTAGGGACTGAAGGATGCTGGTGGCCAGAGTCTGCTTTGATATGTTAAATAGACACCCCAGTTAGCCATTGGTCCTGAGTTTGAGACCTAACCAGAAAGAACAAAATGCACTGTTGGAGGACACATACTTCTAACTGGGCCCTACCCCCTGAAGGTCTACTGTCTCCTAAAAACCTGCTATGCTGTGAATCCTTTGACAGGTTAATCTGTCGATGCAGTGCAGCCCTCATGATCCAGTCACCTCCCCAAAGGCCCCAGTTCTAAGTACTGCTGTTTAGAATTAAACCAGAGACCATCTAAAACATGACGTATTAGAGAGAGGGTGCATTTCAGTTCTAAAGCATAGCACTACGGGGGTTTTTGTTTGTTTGTTTTGTTTTGTTTTTTGAGACAGGGTTTCTCTTTGAAACAGTCACAGCTGTCCTGGAACTCACTCTGTAGACTAGGCTGGCCTTGAACTCACAGAGATCTGCCTGCCTCTGCCTCCCAAGTGCTGAGATTAAAGGCGTGTGCCACTACCGCCCAGCTGTTTGGAGTTTTTAATTTAGTAATTGCAACATATATAAGATGATAATCAAAATACTATTATACTTAACCCAGCGTTTGTGACCTTACAAGACAGTGGGGAAGGCTAACATGTCAAAGAGCTAAGTAGTCACTTATACCTTATACAATGGACTGCTTAGGGATGTTGGAGTCCTTACTTCTCTGCTCAGCCCATCCACCGTCCCTAAACTGTTTTATACCAACCCTAATCTGGAAGTTCAAACTGGGTCCTTGTTCCCATTCTCCAAATCCATAGCACATGCTCAGCACTCTTTCTCCCTTCTGGCCTCATACAGGACCTTGACCCACCTCCCCAGCTCCCATGCACTCCATCCCCACACTCACCTGTCTGAGAGCCTTGCTAGTCCTGCAATTCCTCTCTGTCCCAGTGAGATCCTACAGCGTCTTGTTCAGTTGGACCCCTCAGTGAAGGTGCTCAGAAGAGTTCAAGGTGACCCCACTTCTCCCCACTTCTGAGATTTTTTTTTTTTGAGCTGAGGATCGAACCCAGGGCCTTGTGCTTGCTAGGCAAGTGCTCTACCACTGAGCTAAATCCCCAACCCCCACTTCTGAGATATTTAACCAACCAGATTTACATCCTGAGTGTGCTTGGTTGGCTCAGGGTCCTTTGAGTCTTTCCAGTGCTTAAGCTGAGGGATTGGGTAAGAGTTGGGAGTGATGAATTTCACACAGAACCTCGAAAGCCCGGGAGGGTTTGTTTACAGTGCTAGTGATGTGTTTGGGGCTCCAGGAAAGTTCGAATTTCCTGGCTCCTCAGCAGAGCCAACACCAGTGAGCCTCTTTGTGGCAGTGCTTAGGGATGAGTGAGCTATTTGCCAAGTGATTTAGGAGCCTGAGGCGGATAGTACGGATAGTACGGATAGCTGCTTACTGACTGTGACTAGGCGGCTACACAAACGCCAGTCTGTTCCTTTGTTCCTGCCAGATCTGTGTGGGTGGCAGAGGTTGAAATAATTTCATTACCGGAGTCCATCAACCTTGACAGTGCCTCCGCAAGACTGGCTTTGTCATGATCACTTTATTTGTCTGAAATGGAATTCAGGTGCAGAAGGAATGGGGGGGGGGGGACGCACAGGGGTGGCTATTAACCATTCAAAGGATAATACGAGGAGAGTGAGTCAGCTGCCCCGACACCCAAATTCTGAGGTCTGTTGTTGCATTCTCTTTGCCCTTTGAATAAGAAGAGAAGAAGTTTTAGGGTAAGTGGTTTGCCCGTAGTGAAACTGAGAACCTGAGAACCATCATAACGTCAAGCATAGAGCACAAATCTGAGGCCTGGAATGGGAACAGCTTGGAAATGCTGGGCCCAGGTTTCAATATTTTCCTCGTCTTTTCAGTCAGGTCCCCGGCACTGTGAGAGATTGAAATTCTCCCACCTTAGAGCTGAAGGCTCAGAGAAAACACAATTTACTCACATTCTCGCAGCTGTTCCCAGGAGTTTGTGTGTCATTTGTGGGGACAAGGCAACAGAAACGGCTCTGTGAGGAGGCAGCTAGTGTCCTGCTTGTTAAGATGGCCCAACAGTAAGGTCGAAGAGATTAGAGACAGGTAGCAAAGACAGGAGCCCCTGTTTCCCCTCTTCTCAAACCAAACCCTTTCCCTTGAATCCCAAGTCATCGTCATTTAAGTCTCCAGAACCGGCTGTTATCACTTTTTGACATTACAGCCTCACGGATTATCTCGTAGCTTCTCCCCAGAAATAACAATGGAATAGCAGTGCTTCTGCCGTCACTCTACCTCTGTTACAGTAGCTCAGTCTTCACATCAGCATCAAGGCTAGACCATCAGCTTAATACATAAGTGGGAAATGTGATACTGAGTACTTGCTCAAGATCCCATAACTGGTAACAACGGAGCAGGAAACCTGACATTCAGACTCTGTGCTTAAATACTGTGTCGTATGATCACCCACGTGCAAGCACCTCCATGCTTCCTCTCTTCTTGCTTACCTTCCCATCCACTAAATTCCACTTCCAGATGTTCACAAGGTACTTTCCTTGGGCCCGTGCAAAAAATCAGAAAATCTTGGACAGAGAAGGGGTTGGAGCAGAGCCAAAAGGGATGGAAAAACTGAATTCAGTGGATGTCATGGTTTGGTTGTCCAGCATCCATTTTTCATTTACCTTTATAAGACTTTAACATTTGTCAGGTGTCCATCTCTCTTTTATAATGCTCTGTATTAGTTTGGGTTTCTACTGCTATGAAAAGACACTATGACCATGGAAACTCTTATAAAGAAAAATATGTTATTGAAGCTGGCTTACAGTTTCAGAGGTTTAGACCGTTATCATCATGGTGGATAGCATGGCGGCAGACATAGTGCTGGAGAAGGAGCTGAGAGTTCAACATCCAGGTTAGCAGGCAAAAAACAGGAAAACTGAGACATACTGGCCAGACTTGGGCTTCTGAGACCTCAAAGTTCACCTTCAATCACACACTTCCTCCAACAAAGCTACACCTACTTCAGCAAGGCTACACCTCCTTATAGTACCACTCCCTATGACCAAGCATTCAAACACATGAATCTATGGGGGCCATTCCTACTCAACCCACCACATACTCTCATGTCTCACCCCTACTTCCAATGCATGCCCTAATTGACCTAAGGAAAAACATACCCTTCTGGCCAGTGATTGGCTCATAAACAAGTATCAGATACAAAGCCAGTCAGTCAGCCACAAGGAGAGGTTTGCAGAGGCCCTTGGGAGAGTTGCACTCACTTTTCAAGTCAAATTTCCTAGAGACTGTCTCATGTTATTTGAACAGGCTGTGCTTAGACTTGAAGTCTGCAATGCCCATAACTTTATCATTTGAAGGCTGAAGGCAAAACCCCAGAGGAATCCAGGGTCATAGGCCCCCATGTAGACCTTGGGGTTTGTCCTACCTCTGCACTCTGATAAGGAGCTGATGGATTTCTTATTTGTTTAAGCCACATAACATCTATGGGTGAAAAGCAAGCAGATTCAGGCAGATAATTTAATGGAAACTTTGAGAGAGGAAGAGGAGATTCTTGGCCAGTTGTAGCTGTTTCCAAACAGCTTACCCCATGGATACTACCAGCATAGACTTAGTCTGGAATCCTCCATTTTTTTTCCTTATCTTAGTCCTTCTCACACACCCTGCTCTACGTGTAGACTTTGGGCTTCAAATGTCCTCCTTAGTTTTAATGGACAGTGGAGTTTCTTTTATGAGTGGTCCCAAATATACTACTCATTGTCTTCAAATATTAACAACCTCATTTGTTTCCAAAACACAGAAAGGGTGTCATGAAAATTAATGAGTGTGCCGCTGGAAATCAATTGTCTTTGCCAAAAAAGGTTCTCTGGAGTCCTTGCGTAGGAAATTGTGTGGGCTTTTTATTCTTTCTTTTGAATCTGGGACAATATGTTTCTAGCTAAAGAGTGCATTTTGATTATATTTATGATGCAAAAGAAATGGAGACTTGGTAGGAGTCTCTTGGCCCTTAGTTCTGTGGAAAAATGAAGTTCAGAGAAAAATAATCCCAAAGAATGAAAAAAGACCAAGATAGCATGTCAATCAAATCTTCTTTAAGGGACCTTGGACTTTTTCCAGCACATTTATCTGTATACAGGTGGGTTTTTTACCGAGATAGGAACACAGTGCCCGACCTGGGAGAGAAAAACGATCCACACTGAGTCTTACAGTCTAGTTACTGATTCCCTGCCTGTAACTCCTCTAACAGTGCCTTCCTGCCTCTCCCACTCTTCCCAAAAGCAACAGCAACAAAGCATGTGAGAGGGCAGAAGTTAGCAATGTATTCACTTGTTATTACGAATTTCAAAACATTAAGGCATTTTAATTCTGTAGGACCAGTGTTAATAGCCTTTTCTGCTCTCAATCTGCCATCATTAATGTTCAGTGATGTGAGGTGGCATGATCCAGGCTGGTGGCATTTTTGAGTTCCAGCTTTGAGAAAGCTGAAGTGGGGGTATATCTAATCTGTAGTTAGTTGGATACATTTATATTTCATATAATAGAAAATGAATAATATTCACCATTTTATGCAGAAGGGTTAGGTAATGTTTAAACCTACCATTTCAAATGAAAAGATACATTAAAATGTCTCAATATACCAAATGAGAGTTTGCCAATTCTTGATTTGGATGCAAATAAAGACTATCTTCGGTTTTGTCCTTAAAAAGTATTTGTTTAAGAACTGAAGAAAATTCAGAGAAAAAGAATAGATATGTAGTCTAACATTTGAAATTATTTTTGTATATTTGAAATTTCCTATCATAAAAATGCAAGAAATGGGTTATAAATTAATGGAACATGAAACAACATTTAAAATGAGCAGGAGAAGTGGTTGGTTTTCTTATATGGAGAAGCAAATTGTAATAAAAACCAAAATTGATCAAAGGAAGAAATTCATTAGGAGGAAGAGATAACTTCCACCACAATAATAGATGGGCTGTGGGATTGTTTGGTGTTTGAATTAATGATGGAAGCCGATCAGATAAACACACTGGAAAGCTGGGATGGTCTACAGCGTTGACGTGGAATACTTGCATTGATGAAGATAATTTGACACTGATAACGCAGCAGCCCAGGAAAACAAAGACAGAATCATCAATAAAGAGTTCTAAAAATCTCATTAGGGCGCTTGTTATCCATTGATTGAAAGAGTATTTAAGATGAGTCACTAGACAAAGAAACATGGGGCGTCCCTGAAGACCCACTGCTAATGTGTGAATGAAACTTAATAAAAGTTGGCTCTAATTGGACAGCAAGCCTAAAGTTTTTTGAGGTATTATTAATGAGAACTGTAAAGCTGAAAGCTATCTACAGTATCAATACTTCAGCCTGCTTGGATTAAACGTGTTAGTGACTAACTCTGAGTTACCAATAATGCATTGGTGTCATATTAAGGAAAGAAATAGAATCACTTCCCCTTGGAGTCCTTTGACTGAGAGTTAGTCCAGATTGGAAGTCTCTACTCCATGTTCCCGCTTCTTCCACCTTCTGTCTGTCTACGGTGGGAGTCTGACACTGTGCCTGCCAGAAAGCTGTCTTGTGAATCTCTCCCTGTACCTGTGTTTGTCCCTGCATGTTTATATCTGTTGTAGGGCTGTGTGTTCTGTCTGTCTGTGTCTGTGTCTTCTGTCTTTATGTCTCTGTCCCTCACAAAGGGCTTTACTTTATTGAACCGCAGAGAAGGCATCATGTGAGGGGAAGGAATGAGATATTTTACAGAAATCTTTAACAGGGTTTTACGATGGATTAAATCATTGGCTCCAACTGATCCAACTGACCCAGGCAACGAACAGTATTACAAACATCATTGTTTATCACCCAGTATCCATGAATGGGTATTCATTTTAGAAGACTGCCTTCAACCCTGTTTTTGCTCTTTTCAGCAAATGACACACTTGCATTTCTCTGGGTCAGGGGCGTGGGATAGTACATAACTTAAGATTATAGCTGTGCATTAGTTTAGGTTGTAACAGCTGATTACATGGGCAATCCAAGGCGAGTAAGGTTGGCTGTCATTGTTCTCAAGAAAGCAAGTCAAACAAACATGCTGAGTGTACAGTAGGACAGCAGTCTTAGGCCTTAAGTGACTTCAAGGGCTGTTATTAACTCTAGCTGTGAGGCCCAGGAAAAGTTCCAGGCTCGTAGAATGTAAGAGACATTTTCATAATATTGCATTGCCACATAACCAAACTAGAATAAGTGTGCATCATTATTTTCAAGAGTGAATATAGATTATTTACAGAAAATTATATTATAAAATAAGTAATTCTCCACCAAATTTAGGAAAAAAAGCATTACAGAGATGTCAGCCTATATCATACCAGTAGATTTTGTAATAGTTGTTTAAAATTTGTTCCTTATTTTGAGTTCTTGTTTGAAATAAATATTTATTTTCACATCTGGGGATACATTCTTAAAGAGGGCCCCATCTCTAGAAATGTCAAGCACTGTCTCCCCAGCTGCTCCCCACCCTCAGCGGAGCTACTGTAGACTCGAGGACCAACATCTAGGTGCAAGTTTGAGGTACAGGAAAAAGCAGGCAAGCATGGTTAGCAGCAGCCTCCTATTGGGTTCTGGATCTGTAGGGCTCCATCTGTAAGAGAAGGGACCTTAGGGGGTAGGCTGGGTGATTTCCGAAGGCTCCCAGTAACAGTGCCACTAGTAACTGCTGCTATTTACTGAGTACATCATTCATCACGTCTGTGTCAGAGGTCAGTGAACTGCAGCCCATGGCCCAGTCCTGCCCTGCTCCTGATTTTGAACTGAAGTTTTAGTGGTATTCAGCGGTAACCATTTATTTGATACTACCTAGGACTACTTTTGTGCATACTAGCAGGACTGGATAATTGTGACGAAGAGTATGTGTCTTGCAAAGTCTAAGACATTTACTCTTTGGCTCTTTAAGAAAGTTGGCTGGCCCCTGCTGGCCCTTGCACTATGTGGGCTTCATCTCCATGGTGGGCTGTAGTTTTCCAAATGTCTATAGTAGATAGTATCTCTTAAGCTACGTACTCTTGTGAAATGTCTTCATCCCGCTCCCACCAAGAGGGTGGGGTAGACCTTGTGTCTGGATAGACCTTGATATTTCTTTCATCAATAAAACCCCTCCTTAGCTTACTTGCAAAATCTGATCCATGTCAATAGGAAACTAGCTGGCAGTTAAGAGATATGGCTCTCTGAGACCACCATGTTGTGAGAATCTCAAACTCGATAAATAGGTCCTGGTAGGTAAGATGCCAGAGAGAGAGAGAGAGAGAGAGAGAGAGAGAGAGAGAGAGAGAGAGAGAGAGAGAGAGAGAGAGAAGAGGACTCAGAGGAGAGCCAAACGTGACTAAAGAGGCCATCTAAAAAGCAGCCACACCAGCACCAGTTCCCTAGGTGGATGTCACATGGATCACACACATAGATCAGCCACTCAAACCTTTGCAAACAAGCCACAGGATGGTTAGTTATGATAGTCGTTAGCTATAATACAATGGCAGTTTGAATCCAATGACTTTTGGTTAATTTAGGAAATAGTAGTATCTAATTGGGGTCATCTTATTTGATCTCCATAATACCTACAAGAAACATGATTAATTAACACCAATTTATGTTTAAGAGAGCCACAGGTCTGAGAACTCAAATTACACATGTCAAATAACACAGCCAGGGTACAAGACCAGGCTCACTGGACTCCTAAACCTAGATGCCAGATGTGTCTTCCAGTGTTGA
>CABHPH010158658.1:0-17848 GCA_902168325.1 Peromyscus nudipes
GGGGGGGGTGGAGGGAGGTGCCAGGGCAGACGTGTGGAGGAGCATGGGAAGAGGCTGAATTTTGGATTCTGGCCTGCACTGGAGCTTCAGCTCAGCTCCTTACAGTTGACAGAGCCTCTATTCATCTTCCAAATGCTATAAGCCTCAGTTTACCTAGTCCTAAAGTGGGAGAGAGGGAGATGGAATAATGGAATGTCCTGAGCATTGTCCGCACAAACCTAGTGTGCTCCATGGCATTTGCACACAGGTGCACAGACACAGAGAGACACATGTGACCTGTTCTGGGGAGAGATGGGGACGGAGGAACTGGAGAGGCAGGGAAGGGCACTTAGAGATACTGGAGGAAGGGGGAAGAGAACCAAGGGAGGGAGAGGGGACTAACTCAGATACCATCCTGGACTCAGGATTCTTAGACAGCAAGTCAGCCCCAGTTTCCCTGGAAATATCCTTGGAAAGAATCAAGCCTAATGATATATTTGACATTTCTCTGTGCTGACACACGGAGCTCTGATTCAGTTGTTTTCCTCGAGTATTCTAGAACATTCTAGAACATTCTAACATTTTCATCCGTCTTCCTGAAGGCTGACATTTAGTCGTACTACTTGAGAAGACATCTAGCCTATCGATGAAGTTTTATTATCTCAGTTGGGTAAAGAAATAGAGAAATCATTTTTTTCCCTACTCACTGATTCTGCCAAACCTCCATGCCTTGCCCTTTGGTTTAAGACCCAGTGGAATTCTGGGAGTGGGTGGAGAACACAGAGAGGTGAGCAGCAGGCAGGTAGGTGCCTTGCACCCAGTTCTGCCCTACTCCAAAGCCCCCGAGCAGAGATACTTCAGGGAAAATGGTTTCTCCTCCAAGGCTGAGCTCCTTTGAATGGGTTCCCTGTGCCTTTCATGGCAGGACAAAGAGGCAACGCTGTCTGTGAGCTGGGAGAGCTGCAACTGACAGATGAGCCCCTGGAAGCCAGCCTTTATGTTTCCTTACCAAAGACGGGGAGAAGGAAATGCCAAGAACTTAAAAGAATAAATATTCTAGAAATAATTCCTGACTGTCTCTGGAATGCGTTCTTCTTCCCCCTAGTAGACTTGTTTCTTGGAGACTGTTTGCTTTGGCTACAAAAGTCGATCTGCATTCTGCAAGCACCCACCTGCTTTGGGGGAGTTACTGCCGCCCCTCTGGCTGCTGTGAGAAGGCTGTGGGGAGGCTGGACTGGCCTCCTCAGACAGCCTGCTGCAGGGTTAACCCATTAGTCAAGGACACAAGGGCTGGGATCTAGGGCACAAACTTGACATGGTACCAAAAAATCAGTAACCAAGGTAATGGATGCAGTGCTCAAAAAAAAAAAAAGTACTGTGAAAAACCACAATGAACAAAATATGAATTTTAAAATAAAGACAAAAATCTGTGCAGAAGATTCATTCGGTGCAGCTGGGAAGGGCTACAATCAGAAGCCTTTGTTTTGTTTTATTTCAATATTTTTAACATCTATTTATCATGTGCATATACATATGTGGGTGTGTGCCGAAGCTCGCGAATATGGGATAGATGATAACTTACGGTCATTGGTTCTCTCCTTTGACATGTGGGTTCTGATGGAATGCAGGTCATCAGCCTATGGTGGCAAGTACCTACAGCAGCTAAGTCATCTCGCCAACCTCATCAGATCTGAGGCCTTTAGTGTGGGAAAATCTGGTACCATCTTAGCAGGACAGGGAAGAAACCGTACCCATCACTTCGGAAAATGGTTATCTGCCCCACATCTGGATGGCAGGCTGTCCACAACTATCAAACTCACAAGCTCTCCTGCAAAGGGCTAAAAGGACCAAGTACAGCCGGGAACCTTCTCTTCCTCGTGTGTGTGTGTGTGTGTGTGTGTGTGTGTGTGTGTGTGTGTGTGAGAGAGAGAGAGAGAGAGAGAGAGAGAGAGAGAGAGAGAGAGCGCACATTTTAATTATTCGCAAACATTTAAAATTGGGACATTCTTATAAAAATAATCCACATTTTAGCTAATCTTTAAAAACTAGAATATTCACTTTGCCTTGGAAAATGTGTTTAGCAATTGATTAAAAACATTCAGTTTTTTTCCTCTATCTGTTGTATTTGGCAACTAAAAATAATAATCATTCCCATTTACTGATAACACATTGAATTTTAGCAGAGTTCAAGGCTTTTGGTATTTGTGTCTTTAACTCCTCACAATTCTGCACTCATTACTCTCATCCACAGAGGGTAAATCTGAAGCTCGGAAAACATAAATAATGTTCCCCAAATCCCTTGGCTAATTAAACAACCTGGCCAGCTTCCACCCTTGGAGGTGTGAACTGAGTTACTGGCTATCGGGAGGCTTCGATGGCCCTGGGTGTGCATATAGGCGGGAAAGAGGTCCCACCCTCCCCCTCAGAGGCTGGCTCGGCTCCCAGGCTTCTGTTTTCATTAAACAGCTCACTGGTGCTCTCTCTCCCCCTCTGTCTGTCTCTCTCTCTTCCTCTCTCTCTCTCTTCCCATCCCTCTCTCTTTCTCTGTCTGTCTCTCTCACCCCATCTCTGTTTCTCTCTGTGTGTCTCTCTGTTTCTCTATCTCTCTCTTCCTCTTTCTCTCTCCCTCTCTCTGTGTCTCTTTCAGTCTCTGTCTCTCTCTTCCCCTCTCTCTCCCTGCCCCTCTTTCTGTGTTTCTCTCTCTCTTTGTCTCTTTCTGTCTCTATCTCTCTCTTCCTCTCTCTCTATCTCTCCCTCTCTCTGTTTCTCTCTGTCTCTTTCTGTCTCTATCTCTCTCTGTGTCTCTCCCTCTCTCTGTCTCTGTCTCTCTATCTCTCCCTCTCTGTCCCTCCCTCCCTCTCTCTGTCTCTTTCTGTCTCCCTCTCTTTCCCTCTCTCTCTCTGTGTCTCTCTCTGCCTCTCTCTCCCTCTCTCTCTCTCTGCCTCTCTCTCCCTCTCTCTCTCTCTCTCTCTGTCTCTCTCTCATTGTTTTCTTGCCCTTCTATCTTTTCTCTCTTTTTCTCTCTCTTCTGCTCACTTTTGCTTGATTACTTTGCTCACTCGGTGATGAACTACCTTCGGGTGGTATTGACTTTGACCAACCGACATTCCGAGGGTGCAGCCCATCATGGTGGAGCAGGCATGGCAGCCAAAGCGTGAGGCGGATGGTGACATTCTCCACAGTCGCAGAGAGAAGAGGCCAATGCTGTGTTCCCTTCTCTTTCTCCCGTTTCTTCCGTCCAGGGACCCAGGACACGTACCGGTGCTGCCTCCATGACCACTCAACTAAACTTCCCTGGGAACACCCTCACAGACATGCCCAGAAGTCTGCCTCCGAGGTGAGTCTAAATCCCATCAAATTGACAACCAAGATTAACCCTTGCAAGGCCATTGTCAATTTGACACCAAAACACATCACTTTTGAATGATAGTGTTGTACCCCCATTTCCTAAAGTCTCGTGTTCATCTTAGAATGCAAACCATATTTAGTCATTCTCTAAGAGTCCTCAGAGTCTTAATAGTCTCCAAATTGTTTATACACACACACACACACACACACACACACACACACACGAGCAGAATCTGTTCTGAGATTCGGACAATCTCTTGCCTGTGAGCCCCTGTAACATCGGAATCAACTTAGAGACTTGCAGCAAACAATGATGCACACCAAACACTCAAATTCTAAAATGGAGGCATGGGGATACAGCAAGGAAAGACTGGACCAAAGCAAGCCCCTAAACCCAACAGGGCAAACACCGAATGTTGTAGCGTCATGTCAAGCATGGGGTTTGTGGATGGAATCATATGGCTTTGGTGACCACATTCCGCCTACTGTGCCACCCCAGCACCTGTAGGCTCTCTCTTGGCTTGGTTTCATTCTTAGGTCAGTCCGCAGGGAAAGGTTTCACAGGTGCCAATGGTTTTCCTTGCTGACATCCCATGGCTTGGCATCTCCAACAGCTGGGTTTCTCCAGTTCTACGTAAGACTTCACCTTCACAGCTTCATGCAATGGCTTCTTGGGGCCTCCTTGCATGAAATCTGACCCTGCCTGGCCTCAGAAGCTGTCTGAAAACTATGTGTAGGCCTCCTTGACCCCCTAACTCTTGCATATTTTGCTGCCTATAAAACCAGTGCTGTGTAGATGATGCTTCCAGTTTTGACTGAGAGCTCCAGATGCAGTCTGGACCTTTCTACAGCATCTGTAGTGGCCACTGGGCACCTTGGCAGCTAATCACATTGCTCCAGAGAACTGAAGCAGAGAGAGACAAATTCTGTTATTTTCTTCTTTGTACTCAGTCTGGAACTCCAGTGTATTGAATGGCGCAGCCTACACCCAGGATGGATCATCCTATTTTGGTGAAACCTCCCTGGAATCAAGCTCTTAGACATGCCCAGAAGGTTGACTCCTAGGTGATACTAAATCCTCTCAAAGTGACAGTTGAGATTAATTGTCACACTTCTTTTCTCTTCTAACTAATGTAGATGCTCCTGACTTATGGGCTTAGCATACCTTAAGTGACTAATTCCTAAAATACACCTACGCTGTGGCATATCACAACCTAGAAACACAGTTCACTGTAGATCAGTGCTTCTCCACCTTCCTAATGCTGAGACCCTTTAATACAGTTCCTCATGTGGTGGTGACCCCCAACCATAATTATTTTCGTTGCTACTTCATAACTGCAATTTTGCTACTTCTGTGAATCGTAATGTAAATATCTGTGTTTTTTCCGATGGTCTTAGGTGACAGGTTGAGAACCACTGCTGTGGAGCATCAAGGGCACCCCTCAGATTGCCTGGCTGACTGGGAGATCACTACCTCAGCACAGCATCAACAGAGGACCACACCTCTCATCACTGGCCCAGGAAAGGATGCACATTAAAAATTCAATTTTAAGGTTTTTTTAAAACTGCATATGTATTGCTTCTCCATAATCATGATAAAGGAAAAAAATGGAAAGTCAAGCCACCATTTAATTAGGGACTTTGGGGGTTGGCCTCTCATTCAATTACTCTTAGAAAGAGCATTCCCCAGCTCAAAAGCAAACACAGAGCAAGGTCCCAAGTCCCAGTAACCTATTCTCTCCACAGGGCTGACTCCTGGCATCAGCACGAGAATGGCCTCACCCTCCCATCTAGACACCTCTAAACAGACACCTCTCCAATTCTGCTAGCACCTATGAGTGTCATCGGGCCATGGTTTATGGCACACAAATGGCCAGACCCTTGGACCCCTGGAATCATGGCATCCTCTAAGTCTTGCTGATAGTACTCATGGAAAAGCTCCATCTGGTTGCCCCACACTTTTCCAGCATCGTTTCCCAAATTCGGCTTGTGACGATGAAGCTTCATTGTCCCCCTTGGCTAGACGTAGAGTCACCACATAAACATCTCTGTGTTTGTGTGCCCAACAATGTCAGGCTGAGCAAGAACAGCCTGCCTGGAATGGGAGTGGCCCTATCCCGTGGGCTGGAGGAAGACAAAAGAGAACACAAGCTGAGGACCAGAAACCATCACTTCGTTTTTTTTACTGTGTATACAACGTGACCAGCCAGCTGCATCTTGCTCCGGCACGCTTGCCTTCTCCACCATGATGGACTGTATCCCTTTGAGCTGAAGACCAAAATCAATCTTTCTTTAAGTTGCTTTTGTTGGCTAATTTTTTTTTGGCAGCAACAAGAGAAGCAACTCATATACAACTCCTTAACACTTCTCTAAAACTTCTGCATTTCCTTCTGTATTTCCCTGTAGCTAAGGAACTGATCTCATCTACATCCTAGAAACCTGGGTACCACACTCACCCTGGACCATTTCCCTACATAATCCCCACATTGAATCCAGCACAAAATCTTATTGATCTGATAACATCTTTAGGGAGCTCTTAAACCAGTTTATTCCTTCCCAGCTCGGGTGATGTGACTTGGACTAGACCATGCCCAGCTAGGGTATGAACCATGGCTACAACCTCCTGCTTCCGTTCTTGTCCCCACCCTGTATCTCATGCTCCAAATCAGCAGGTTTTCTGGAATACACCTGCCCAGTATTATGGTCTTTCTAAAACACACATGGTCATCTTACCCTCGTTCTTCATGGTTAGTTGGGGTGATCCTTAAGTCTCTAACATGGCGCGTCAGGCAAGTCTCTGCCTGAGCATTCAGCTAGCTCAACAAGCCACACTAAATCTCTTTCAGTTTCCCAGATATACCTATTCTCTTCGGCTCCTTTCCATACGTTCCCCACTTCTGCAGAGACTACACCCACCCCATACGTTCCTCATCTTTGGGGCCTTACTGAGATAACACTTGAGCGAGCCAGGAACCTTTTGCTGACCTTCCAACACCGGGTTGGATTCCCTTCATTGAACTCCCATAGCTATCTCGGCTACTTTTATTTCAACTCTCATTCTAATATACAAGCCATAACTCTTTCCAGGTCAGGCCATAAGGCCCTCGAGAGCTGTTATGTGACTCCTCCATGTGTAGCCTTCGTAACCTGGCCACAGCTGACTACATGCTCAATAAAATCTATTTTTCCAACTAAAGCGCTCAGGGCACCAATGACGTGACTCACCTTCTAGCAGAAACGTTAAGAATCACTACCAGGAAAGCGCGTGTTTGCTCGGGAAAGGCCGGGCTCTGCCAATGCTATGAAGTGGCTGTGAGCAGCTGTGCGTTCGCTAGCTGCCCGGCTTCCTAGAAGTATGCGTATTTTAGAATTTGTTTGGGGAAGTTGTGAAACAAACCCCTTTCTATGTATTTGAGAACACTCTGTGTTTCCTTTAATTTCTTCTTGCCAGACTGATAGGGTTTCACAACCTCGTTTTAGGGCCACTGTATCTTACCATGACCCTTGTCCTTTACTCATTAGAAGCACTGCCTGGCACGGAGATCTCCCGAGAGCATGTCTGAAGAGGAACTGGTGTTAAAAAGCACGTCTGCCCCCGGCATTCAGAGGAGACACATACAAATTTTCTCTTTCATTTTAAATCAACAGCTTGACCTTACTTTTGCCCAAAGGTAAAAACTAAAGGCCTTTGTGATCAAAGCCTTTGGTTAAAACAGCATAATTATTCTGGTTCCCTGTGTACTGTACTTGCTCCTATTTATAAAATGTAAGTGACTGGATTGGATACCCCTTGGCATGAAGTTACGGAAAACACAAAGGTGATGGATTTAAATGTTAACTCTCCCATGCATAAGCTTGTGACTCACTTGACCTTCCAGAACGTCAGCCTTCTCCTCTGCAAAGCCAGACAGACACCAGCCTCTCACCTCTCTCTCTGCCTGGAGTGTGACAAGCACTGAATAATGTCAATGTCCTTCCCAGACTGTCTGCTATTCAGTACACCGTAGCCATATGCCAGTCCCCACGGAAGCTCTCCGGACTGGGAACGATTTCTAGAACAACAAATCTCCACTGTGAACTGTGCTTCCCCATCAGCCTTGGTGGCCACACTCATAGCAGCTGAAGCTTTGGAGACTCCCGATGAATGACAAGACTGTCTGTCCTCTGCTCTCTAGCGTGTACTCCTCCTCGTAATCATAGAGAGGGACTTAAAACCCGAGTGAAGAGGGGAAACAAAGTCATGTGAGAAGGAGGGAATAGACTATCCAAGGGGAGAGAGCTAATACCCTCTTGAGACCAAGGTAAGAGGCAAGGGACCTGGCCACCTTAGTGTGGCTGTTAGATTGCTTCCAGGTCGACATGTCCAAAGGCTGGTTCCCTAGCTTGCCCAAGGCCTTCGTTCCTACACACATATTTCACGGCTTTGCAACCATCTTGAGAAGTTGGCAACTGTTATCATACCCATTTTTCAGGAGAAGACGCTGAGGGGCATATCCCTGAATCACACTAGCCTGTGCAAGCTGGAGCTGGATTAGACTTGAGGCTGTGCTCTCAGTTCAGGGCCCTTCCCACCCCACTCTCTCCCCTCTCACACAGTTAGAGAAGGACAATATTCCAGTCAACCTCAAAGGGACCATATGCTTGGGAGCTCTTCTCAATGTCATAGAGGATAGAGGACAAAGTACCAAACTGAGATTTAAAAAAAAAATAAAAGGACCTGTGTCCTACTTCCAACCATTAACCCCAGGCACGGCTGCTTTCTCACACTGCAGAGAGCAACCAATAACACATGCATTCATGCTCGCCCTGGGCTTTCTGTTTCCTGAGTGTGGATCCATAGCTACTTACTTTACAACGTAAATGGCTACGGCAAAGCAGAAATGTCTAAAAGATAAATCTGGAGTTCATCATGTGTGCGGCTGTAATTACATCTTTGGCCTGTTGTGACCCCCATGGCTGGTGGCAAAGGCTGCCATTCTCCTTCGTGACTTTTTAGAAACAGGCCGAGCTCAACTTTAGTAACCGGCCCATAGCTCAGTTTCCTCATAGGAAAAGCAAGGATGATACGCTTTCTAGAGAGGAGAAAAGAGTTTTGAACTTGTTCTCACCTCTTCACCGTTAGGAGGAGATTAAGTTGTTGATCTGGTTGGTCAGGGTTTGGGACAGGGACAGAACCTTGCAGTCAGTGGGCAAGGGTGCCATACCTAGGAACGACAGCCATCTCTTTCAGCATCCATGTCTGTCATGCAGGAGCCTAGGGAGGGAACTTGTCATACTCGTCACCTTCCCCCCATGCATCCCTTCTAGAAAGCACAGTGATTTACCACTATCCAGACTTAGGGATCTCCGAGTAAGAAATTCTGTTTCTGTTCCTTGTTTGCTTTGGAAACAGTTTCACTGTGGGGCCCAGGCTGACCTGAAATTGCAGTCCTTCTGTTCAGCCTCCGGGTTGCGGGAGTCACAGGCGTGTGCCATCATGTCTGGCCTTCTATTAATCCACAATGAAGACTTGGATTGATGGATCTGTAAATTAGAAGCAATACTTTCTCTTCTGACTCACGTTCTCTGCCTGTCCCTGGGGAGCTGTGATCGCCAGCCTCCCAGGTGATTTCTGACAAACCCCCACTTCTAGAAGTCATGCTCTCTGTACCAAGGTGAAGCAGTGTGACCAAGAGAACTTGGCATAAGAAATGACATGGCACCTTCAAGACAAGCTGTACAAGGACCCGAAGCTCCTGCCATGGTTCATCTCCTCACTGGATCACCATAATGGGGGAAGCCAGTTCCTGTAGCTGGACAAGCCCGATACAGAGAGATACCCGGTGACCACCTTTCTGGAATGTTCTCCCCTTTGTCTAATTTCCCTTTGCTCTTTGAAGCTGGGGATGAACTGTGTGTTGTCTTCAACTCTTCAGTGTCTAGCATTGTGGCTGGCACTGGCACTCACTTTTCAATTTAAAAAAAAAAGCATAGTTTTGTGCATAGCTTCTTCTCCTATTTCCTCTTTTCAATGTTTAAAACGTTGCTTTAATTTTTTTTTCAGTAGAAAGCTAAATGTAGTGATTTGCATTGCATTCCATGGGCCTGTTAGATGGCTGAAGGAGAAAGTGTGTAGAAAGAAAAGACAAGCGTGAGAAATCTCTTGTTTTACAGAGGCGTTTCCAAACCTGTCTCCAAATTTGCTCTCACAGTTCAGGTCGACCCGCACCATAAAATGACCCCATCTGCTTTTTTCTTACGCCCAGTTATGTTACACTCAAGATTAATAAAATTATGCTCTGCTAAGCTGACTATTTGGACCCCAAAGACAACACAATCATTCCAAGTCTCTCGCTATTGTCAGTGGGTCCTGTTTTCACTCATTTCTGGAGTCTCCTGAGACTGTACGATGTTGACTCTGAAGGCCGAGAAGACCTCTAAGAAACAGGAGAATTAAAAAAAAAAAAAAAAAAACCCACAGAGGACAGCCTGACATTGTTTGTCTCCTAAGTCTGGATTCTCAGAAGTGAGCTAACCCTGGGCCATGTGCCCAGGAAATCTGCTCTGTGGATCTGCACCTTCCCCTTTCTTCCCTCAAGGACAAAGCCCGGAAGCCGATCCATGTATTCACTTACAGCCATTGAAAAGGCAGGTTTAGGAGGATCGTGAAACTCAAAAGCAGCTTACAAGCCTGGGCAGACTTAACAGGACCCAGGGCCGGTGAGATGGCTCAGCAGTTAAACCCACTTGCTCTTTCAGAGAACCCACACCCACATGGTGGCCAGCCATGTCACTCTAGTCCCAGCGACTCCGATGCCTTCTTCTGGCCTCTGAGGGCACTGCACACATGCAATGCACAGCTCAGCAGAGCAAACACCTGTACACATAAAATAAAATTAAAATCAAAGCAAAAAGAGAAAGGAGTCCCACAAGGCTCTTTCTGGGGTTTAATAAGAGGTAAACAATGTCTGGAGAAAAAACACCCTTCCCTCTGATACCTACCTACAGGCTGGGTGGAGAGTACTCTCAGCTACTGCTCCAGCACCATGTCTGTCTGCCTGCATGCCACCACACTTCCTGCTGTGATGACACTTTCCTGAGTTGTCACCACACGGGGGTGGGCTTTTCAGTGACCCAGCTGTCCTCATGAACCATGCCCCTAGAAGTAACTCCTCATCTATGCTCCTGGAAGTCGTTCTAGCAAACTCATTGATTCACTATGCTGGGCTGGAATTATGTCTTTGGTCTGTCTTTGCCCTCAGTGGTGGCTGAATAAGAATGGCCCCCATAGGCTCATGTCTTTGAATGCTTAGTCGCCAGGAAGTGGAACTCTTTGATAGGATTAGAAGGATTAGGAAAAGGGGCTGGAGAGATGGCTCAGCGGTTAAGAGCACTGGCTGCTCTTCCAGAGGTCCTGAGTTCAATTCCCAGCAACCACATGGTGGCTCCCAACCATCTGTAATGAGATATGGTGCCCTCTTCTGGCCTGCAGGCAACATGCAGGCAGAACACTGTATACATAATAAATGAATAAATCTTAAAAAAAAAAAAGATGGACTGGGGGTGTGGCCTTATTGGAGGGAGCATGTCACTGTGGGGTGGGCTTTGAAATGTTCTCTCTGCCTGCTGTCTGTGAATCAGGGCCCAGAACTCTCAGCTACTGCTCCAGCATCATGTCTGTCTGCCTGCATGTCTGTCTGCCTGCATGTCACCATGCTCCCTACCATGAGGACAACGGATTAAGCCTCTGAAACTGTAAGCAAGTCCCCAATTAGATTCTTTCTTTGAGAAAAGTTGACCTGGTGATGGTGACTCTTCACAGCGGAAGAGCAGTGACTGAGACACCCTCTGTCTGTGAAGAACAGAAATGGACCCCCAGGAAGTTCTGCCACCCTGCCCAGTGTGGAAACTCCGCGCTCTGACCCGGTCACAGGGGAAGTGTTGGGAGCAGCAGTACCGCAGCTGAGGTAGACCTGCTTCCCCAGGATGAGGAAGGCTTGGTAGAAGAAGCGAACCCTTGGTTGTGTCTACCGGGAATATAGCTCCATGCAGCATGGAGTAAGGGAACATGGAAATTGCCAACCTTCTGCTCCTGAAAGGGTGAAAATGTAGCCCCAAATTGGAAGCAAGGAGAGAGGAAAGGCCTCCCTCAGTGTCTTAATTTCCCATGCCCACAGTAGAGCTGAGAGAGGTCACGGCTCAGGTACCACAGGCTCATCCATTGTTTACTGAGGGGTAGGTTTTTCTTAGGTACACACTTCTCCATTAATTATCTGTATCCCTTTAGTATAATTTCAAAGACTTGGAATGGATTAGGAAAAAAAAAAAAACAACTTTTCATCTGGGCATGAAGATGCTTGACTACAATACCAGTATTTGAGAGGCTACAGCAGGAGGATCACAGGTTTCAGGTTCTCCTGAGCTACCCAGCAATGCTCTTTTAAAAAGGGAGATGTTGGAGGAAATTGGTGGCACATGCCTTTAATCCCAGCACTTGGGAGGCAGAGGCAGATAGATCTCTGAGTTCGAGGTAGCCTGGTCTACAGAGTGAGTTCCAGGACAGCCAGGGATACACAGAGAAACCCTATCTTGAAAAAAACAAAAGACAAAAAACAAAAAGTAGGAAGAAGGGAAGGATGCTGTGTCACTGGGGAGAACAGATTGAGAAGCAGAACAGGCTGGTCATAACCTTGCTATGAGGTCAAGAAGGAACTTGAGAGCCTGACTCCACCTCTCAAACACTGAGATAACAGATGAAAGCTGATACCGCCACGCCCAATCCTTGCCTGGCTGTGACATTAGTTATTTCTGATGAACAATCTTTGACCAGCCTTATCCTCTGTCTCCCGTATATGTGTCTTTTTATCTATCTGTTACAGATTTTTTTTCTTCAATGTTGGTGCTCAGTCATTTGGTAAAAGTATTTCCACATTTTTCTTCTTTTTTTCTTGTTTTCTTAGATATAAAAATCATATTATTATTTTATCTAATAATAATTACCTAGATTATTGTTCAAATTTAGAAAGCCTCATTCATTCTCTCTCCTCTACAAATGGTGCATTTTTACGGATATTTCCTCTAGGTAAATGAGGCTCTCTTCATTTCCCTTTGAATATTTTCTCTCATCAGTTTGATGATTTTCTTTTCTTGTTGACTACTTTTCAAATGTCACAATCTGCCTTTTTGAAACCAACATTAGTCTCATCCACCATGTTTTCAATTACGTGGGTTTTTTTTTTAATTTCAGATATTTAACTTTTTCAATTTTAATGTTGTGTGTCAGTTCTAAAACTTCCAATTTTTTTTCCTTAAGAGTTTTTCTATTTTTCCCTGCACTCTGACATCTTCATACATTATATTCATCTGTTCCTGTAAAATACAGCAGTCACCTTAAATTCCATATACACTGATTCTAATAACAGCCACTTGCTCTGTGGGGACATCTTTATTTTCTGAGACTTGTCATTTTATATGTTCTGATCACATGTTTGTACTTCTTTGCACATCTGGTAACTCTGGTTGTGTGTTGGACATTGTAGAAACCAGAATTTATGGTACTGTCCTCTAACGCAGTGGTTCTCAACCTGGGGTCGGGACCCCTTGGGCTCTAATGACCCTTTCACAGTGGTCGCATGTTAGATACCCTGCATATCAGATTTTTACATTACAATTCATAACAGTAGGAAAATTACAGTTATGAAGCAGCAACGAAAATAATTGTATGGTTGGGGGGGTCACCACAACATGAGGAACTGTATTAAAGAGTGCCAGTGTTAGGAAGGTTGAGAATCACTGCTTTAACAGATATTCAGTTTTATGCTCCTGGATGTTAAGTTTCTTGTGGATAACCTTAATGCATTGTAGGCTTTTTCCTAAGCCGCGCTAAGCTGGTCATATTTAATGTTGCCCTCAGTCCTGTGGTACAGCTCATCCTCTAGGAATGTACTCGGTATAGCTAAGGCATGATGGACATGCTTTACAGACAGAATTCTGGAGATGTTTATCAAGTTCTAAGTTGGTAGGATTTTAGCTTCAAACTCTATCTCCCCCGTGCCGAGCAGCTGCTCAGATCTCTACTCCTCATTTCAACACTCCAGCTGCTGGTTTTTGCTATGATCTTTGGAATTTTGCCCTGTACATTCCCACTTAAATTCTGCCAAGATTTTGTATATACATCTGGGCTCTCTCTCTTCACTGGACCAAACCTTCTGGACGCCTTCTTTCAAGTGCCTTAGCTGAATAAACCTGCTTCCTGCAGATGTGTGAATGTCTGTGGGGGATGGGGGGGGCTTTGGTTAAAGTGCAATTATACCCCATTCAGTTCGTGCCTGCTTTTGAATCTGTCTTTAGAACTCTGCATATATACGCTTTATCATTATTAATGAAAAGTTTAGTCTGATATGAACTACCGTGTAACTACTGGAAGCCTCTGTGTAAATTTAAACATAAGCGGTCATGATATATATTCTATTTTATAATGATGATTTTAATAAACAATACATTTCATATATCGTTTCATGTTGGTAGATAGTAATTAATTAACCTTGTGTCTTTTCCCTGATTGGTGGTGCTTGAAATATTTAACAATAAGGCTGCAAAAAAAAATCATTAAGAAGAGATATGGGTTGTGAACCTGAGTTCTTTTAATGTTCATTGAAAGGGACTAAATTAGTTTACTGTGAATGTACCCCCTTAGAAAGACTACTACAAGAGACTGGTTATATTTGTGTCTACAGCACCATGGGTTCTCATACCATGTAGTTTTCTGTTTCCAGTTTGCCCTATAAGCAATAATGCCATGAACAGGCTTTGTACATTCATTCTGAAGTCTTCTCTATAGAATTGTAGAAATTAAATTGTGGAATCAAAACAAGCCCACATTTAAAATCTGAATTTTAATGTATACAGTTGTCTGTTGTTATGCACAGGGAATTGGTTCTAGTACTTTCCCTGTGGATGCCAAAACATGTGGATGGGTATTTGCAATAAACGACACACATACTCCCTGATATATAAAATCATTTCAAGATTTAATAACTGTTAATAATCACTATTAATAACCAATGCAATGTGAGCATCACATCAACAGTTATTATACTACTGTGTGTACAGAATAATAATGACAGTCACATCTGTACTAACACCCCCAATACTTTCTATTCTTAATTATTGAGGTCTTTAATGTGGACTCCATAGATGTGGGCTGTCTAGAATCACCAATCATTCTGTATTGAAGGCTATACTACACGATATACTTCACAATGGTACCTGAAATTGCTCATCTCATTAAAATTTTAACGTTGCATATTATTACCCTCTTAAATCTTTTCCCATAAACACAAAACATGTGAACAGAACGGTGGACTGTCTCAACTTCTTTAGTTCTTCTCCATCTTGGTTGCAAGCATCCCTAGATTGCTGCTGAACTCTGCATGCGGGAGGCACAGTGGGCACTGTGAATCTCGCACATAGGCACAGGGATCACTTCAGGAGTACCCACCTAAACCTGGTGATAACTAACTGTTTCCTCCTGCTTCGGAGCTGGCCTTTTCCACCATCCTCTTCTGTGCCCACAAAAATGAGCTGGAAGTTCCCAGTCACTGTCCTAAACCTACCTTGGATTCTAGGAACAGACCTTTGAAGGCAGATCTCCCAGTGATAAGATCACTCCCACGCTGGAGCAACAGTCCAAGGGAAACAACTAGTCCCTTTAAGTAATAAGGACTTCTGACCAGCTTGCAGAAGCAAGCCTGAGATAATGATTAACCATATCACACCTTGACCAACAGTGGCTCGTTATGCGCATCTCTTTCCCAAAGTCCCAGTTCTTTCTCTACTTGAACCTAAAGTTCATGTCAGTACTCTTAAGATAAACGTGGGACCACTGATTAAATCTCCTCTCTCTACCCTTCAGCATCACTTTCCGCTTCGTTTGGCACACTGGTATGGGTAGCTGAACCCAGTCTGTGAGGACTCACGGGCCTGGGGATTTTATGGTAAAACTCCAATAACGCCAACAGATAAATAAGCATCCAACCAAGCCACCAAAATGGAAGACACACAGAGAAGAGAAATCTAGAATCCAGACCTGCAGCCTGTGACCTGTCCCTGAGAAACTCTCCTTTCAATATGCTCTTGTGGCTTGCTTTCTTATAAAGACTCACTTATTTTTATTTTACATGTATGAGTGTTGTGTCTGCGAGCTTGCACATGTACCACATGGACACAGTACCCCAGAGACCAGAAGAGGGCATTGGATCTCCCTAGAACTGGAGCCATGGATGATCGTGAGCTGCCATGTGGGTGCTGGCCATCGAACCCAGGTCTTCTAGAAGAGCGATCGGTGCTCTTAACCACTGAGACTTCTCTTCAGTCTTCATAGCTTGCTTCTTATCCTTTTCTATAGTTATAATTTTAAAGTAGATTATAAGATCTGTGAGGACGGGACCTGTTTTTTGTTTGTTTTTGTTTGCCTTGTTTTAATTCTTCAACAGCCTAAGTACACCTTGCATGGTATCCTGGAGACACTAAGAAAAACTTGTTTGCTAAGTAAGTAAACCAACTGAGAGCAAGGAAGCTTACAGTAGCAAGTGAAGTGTGGGCTTCGAAGCCCTTTCATGAGCTGAAGAGAGGAAACATTGGTGGCTTGGTGTGAGATAGGAGATGTTTAGCATCCAGAACCTGCTACTGCAAAATAGGACGGTAGGAGGCTGGAATCCGCCATCCCAAATGTGCCTCTTTGGCGTAAGGAGTATTTTGAGTTGGTTATTGGGAAACTGCAGATGCAGGAGAAGTTGAAAACAGAACGGAAGGGAGCCTTCTACAGGAGGAATCTCCATCTAGGAAGCAACTCCTCATCTGCAAAGATGTCCCTCCTTCGCCCCAGGAAGAGAAGGTTGAGTGTAAGTCTCTGGAAACAGCGCACAAAGGAGAAAGATGCAC
The DNA here is from genome assembly GCA_902168325.1 of Peromyscus nudipes. Taxonomy (NCBI): domain Eukaryota; kingdom Metazoa; phylum Chordata; class Mammalia; order Rodentia; family Cricetidae; genus Peromyscus; species Peromyscus nudipes. Next base: position 16,249 of record CABHPH010158658.1, read on the forward strand.
TGCACACCACAGGCCTGCACACAAAACGCTCAGCGTGTTTCCTGAGCAGCCTGCCAGGATTCAGCAGAGCCTCTCACCCTCCGTCCCCTGTTCTAGGAACTGACGGCAGCTCAGCCGGAATGGAGACAAAGCAACCGCACTTTCCGCCTTTTTCCTATTATCCTTGCACACATGCTGTTAAACTTTGGTCTCCTGTTCTCTCCCTGACCTCTTTCGTTATAGGACCATCCTGACTAAGAACGCCGAACGATATTAGTAATTTAGGAGAGTAAATGATGCCGTTCATCTTTCCCCTGCCACAGTGCTAACCGTCTGGACATGGGGAGGAAGACGCTTTTCCAAGTTTCACCTGAGCCCGTGAGTTGTTCCACTCAGGCATGTTCGCGTGTACCCACTGGGAGTCATAAACACCGGGACTCTAACTGTGAGCAGGCCAGTTCTGTGGCCACCTGATGAAGCCAGGGACTTGAGAAACAGAGTGCCAGGAGAATAAAAAGCCTCCGCTGGTAACAAACTAGCAAGTTGACGATGGTGGATTCCTGTCCAGGACAATCTCACTAAGAACGGTTAAGTGAAGAACATATACAGTCAATTCAATACAGCCTTTTTTTTAAAAAAAAAAAAAAAAAAAAAAAAAGCTAATCTTGGCTCCTACTGTGACCCGTTTCTTGGACACACATTCTGGTGTTATCTGAAAATCTGAGTTCTGTAAATCATAAGGAAGATTACTGATTAAAAGGCTTGATGACCTGATGTTTTTTTTTTTTTCTTGTAATTCCTTGTTCCTGGTATAGGTGACACTGGCATTTAATATCATAAACACTCAGGTGTGCCCTTTCTTCAGAACTTACAGTGTCAGGCAAAGGGCAGAAGGAAAACAAAAAGCCCGATTCGCACAAGACAATTTGCAAAGGGCAAGCCAACCTGCTCCATGGCTTAGGAAACATGTGTGCCCTGCAATGTCAGGGGAGGGCATCCTCCGTGGAAAGCTGCTTATGGCGCCCGGAAGAGAATCCTCTGGCTTTGACTTGGGAACCCAAACTTCAGATTGACCCACAGGGACCTTAGATAATCTTTGCTGGAATTAACAAATTCAGAAGACAGGCCATTTCCCAATCCTGTTGGTGGCTTAATAAGATTAGCTGTGTGGAAAGCAGGGGACAGTGACAGACACCGCTAAAGGGCAGGAGGATTATTCCTCTGAGGACGGAGGAGGCTAATGACATTTCACTTTGGAAATAGCTTTGGCAGGGGCTCCATGGGGACAATAGGGAGGGTTTGGGGTGGAGACAGAGCAGAGGTTCCTTACAGAAGGCCACAAGGAGCTCACATTGTGTGTGGCTGGCTGGGAGAAGCCAGACCACTCCTCGGCTCACACACTGAGGCATCGTCACTGTATCTCAGCACAAAAACAGTAGGAAAAGGGGAAATCAAACCATTTATCAAAAAAAATTCAGCCAGCACTCGGGAGGCAGAGCCAGGCGGATCTCTGTGAGTTCGAGGCCAGCCTGGGCTACCAAGTGAGCTCCAGGAAAGGTGCAAAGCTACACAGAGAAACCCTGTCTCGAAAATCCAAAAAAAAAAAAAAAAAAAAAAAAAA
>CABHPH010158658.1:17948-39485 GCA_902168325.1 Peromyscus nudipes
CTGCACCTGTCCCCACATTCGTTCAGACATTCGTCCCCACATTATCATGACTGCTTACTAAACCCTAAATCCCGTGGAACAATCAACTGCAGCCTCACTTTACTCCACTATCACAGGACCTGATGCTGGGGGCAGACTAAGCCTAGGACAGACCATCTCCTTAATGAAATCACCCGTTTCCTGTACCAGCGATGGGAAGAAGTCATGATGTAAAAACGTGGCCCGTGGCCTGCACTCACGTTGATGTATAACTGATGGGGTCTTTGAGGTGCCCTCCTGATAGCGTGGTAGGAGTTACAAAACCCAACTCCGACAGCAGTTAACTCCCTCTTGGGCATCAGTTTCTCCAGCCTATAAAATAAGGTAACCAAGGCTCGACCCCTGACTCCTAAGAATATCAGGTAATTAAGCTGTAACTGGAATCCTCGGCCGCAAGGATTCCAAGGCATATCCAGCTACCTGACCCAAGGAAAGCAGACACAGGAAATGGCAAAAGGCATCCAAAGTAGCTGGGGGGGGGGGGCGGTGGATTAGAGGGTACAGTGCCTGTCAGACAAGTATGAGGACCCGAGTTCGAATCTCCAGCACTAATGGAAATGCCAGTCAGGTATAGTAGCCTGCCTGTAACCCCAGGACTTGCGAGGAAGGCATGGAGGATCCCCCAAAGCTAGCTGCCTTGCTAGACTAGCCAAATTAGCAAGTTCCATGTTTAAGTGAGAGATCATGTCTCAATATATAAGGTGGAGAGCGGTCAAGGAAGGCACCTGACCTCAGCTTCTGGCCTACACACACACACACACACACACACACACAAACATGCATGCCCTTGTGCACGTGTATCATATACACATACTGATCCCCCCAAAGAAAGAAAAAGAAAAGGATAGAGAAGTTTTTATCAGTAAGGCCATGTCAGGAAGATGGTGACCCAATACCTCACCCCATCTTTGGGGTGCAGATAAGAGTTTTTCTAAGTAGAGGAAGAACTGGGTGAGGGTGAGGAGGAGGCATAAGTAAGCAGACTTGGTCAAACTGAGGCACATCTCATTATCCTCTCAGTTCTGGTTCCAAAACAATGCTTCAGAGAAGTCCTTACTGAAGCTGAGGGACAATCCAGCTCCCAGGAGACGATTGCTCCCTCCTGGGTATGGAGGCAGATCCAGCTCTCATCCACAGGTAATTACTTCTGCCATCTCTCTGGGGTGATCAGCCTATGAGATCCCACTGTTTCTGGAATCAAAGAGACTGCAGGACTGGAGATTTTGAGTCACTTTTTTTTGGGGGGGGTGGTTATAAAAATGGCAGTAAAATAATTTAGTTATTTTAATCTTTGTACTTTCAGCTTTGAAGGGAGTTGAGGTAGGTGAGGTCATTGAAAGCCAATCACCCTTGTGCCACCAGGTTTTAGACAGATACCTCTTAGTGATTAACATGCCTGTGTGGCAAATTCAGCGGGAATCTGACCCAACGTCAAGGAGACAGGCACAGGCTAAAGGCAGAATGGGTGAGACTTAGTCTGCATTTAGTGGCCCATCGAGTGAAGTTGGTGCTTTTTAATCAACCATAGTTTCTAAGTCCTTGTTATGAAAGAACACTCATGCTTGCTCAGAATCCCTTCCAAAGGCCCGGGGCCTACCAGCAGTTCCGTGAGGACTCTTCTCTTCCCCTGCACCCCTATAGCCCTGCCCCTCCATTACTCACGGCACAGAAGTATTTTGTTCCTGCAGAATGGAGTCAGGCGAGACAGAGCAGGAATTTAGCCAATTGGATACGTCCTAATGCCGTTTGAGATAACCACTAATCCACAGTTCCTGTGAGCGGGGGGAGGGGAACTGTCACTGCGTTCTGGGAAAGAGCTCCCTGGGTTGTGAACAGAACTGGAAGGATGGCCTCGCCTCCATTTGTTCAAGGCTTCATTCTTTCACAGAGACTTTTGTGATCCTGACTGTATGGCAGGCTCTGAATTAGGCTAGGTGGAATCTTAAGGCACGAGAGCACCCCTCGCTGAGCCTATACGCTGAGGGGGTAATACCAAGTAAGCCTCATTTTCATGCTTGATTTTGGAATCAGCAAAGCGAGAGTTGGCTTGAGTCATGGGTACCATTCTTGCTAGGAGACAGACAGCTACCTTCCCCTGCTCCCCCAACAAACCCAGCAACCACTGGAGCCATAAGCCCACCCTGCACTAACTGGGAACAACTGCTCTTTGAGACAGAACCCAAGAATGGGAATAGGCAGGAAACGCCCGGAGCAACAGACAACTTTGCTGGCATGGAGTTCCTTTCATGGGGAAATCCCAGTTCCTTTCTGCTCGAAGTATGCGTGCCACCACCTGGCATCTGATGATGACCACAGAGTGCCCACTGGCTACCGAAGGGCAAGCAGTGCAAGTTATGGCTTAGATTAAATTCGGTGTGGCAAAAAGCCAAGGAGAAAATTTGCAAGGATATCGGAGTCATAGAGTGAAAACTGTGACAGATTTATCCATCATTAAAGAAGATTCACCAACCCATATGTCTCTCAGCAAGTGCTCTGGAATGTGATGTGTTACAGTCGTGAAGATGAATTTTGGGGGAAGGGGAATAAATTAGCATTGTTTAAAATATCACTTGAGATACTATCCATGACCTTTAAAAAAGTTTTGGCTATTTTTGGTACTGGTGAGCTTCTAGTTTACTCACCACACTCCAAGGTTGAATTTTCTCTACTTCAGTGTGTCTGAGAAATATTTCCAAAGGTATTAATAGGTGGTGTCTTCGAAGGAAGATTCCAGTGTCAAGTAAATATGGGAAATAGTGCCCATTGCCATGTGGGTAGCAAGTGCACACTGGAACCTGAAAGTTTTGAGATTTCTTCGCTGGCATTTGTAATCTAAAAGGTGTGATCCAAACCAGTGGACCTGCCCTACCTTATTCAACGTAATTTTTATTTAAAAAATTTTTTTTTGGTCAGGAGAAGGGCAAGCCAGCTCCACACAGGTATTCCTGGTGTGTATCTTGTCAGAGCATCTTCATGTTGGGCTTACCCTTGTCTTCCTCTTCCCTCTGCTAACAGGGTCTCACTGTGTAGTCTACACCAGCCTCTAACTCACTGTGTAGGCCAGGCTGGATTTTGATTTGTGATCCCCCCTACTTTAGACTCTTGAGTGCTCGGGTGGAGGCAGCGTTCCTCTGGTCTAACTTCTAACACTTTCCCAGCATTTCCACAAATGCCATACTTCTGCCAACTCCCAGTTCAAGATCCTTCTCAATGGCTCTTCTACACAGCAAGCTTGCTCTTTACTGTGAGTTTTTTTCAGATCTCTGTATGTTAGTGCCATGCCGTTGTATTACTTCAGGTTTCCTTTGGCATTAAGCTCTGGGTGTGTGTGGCACTCTGGGTGTGAAGGGCACTCTGGGTGTGTAGGACACTCTGGGTGTGTGGAGTACTCTGGGTGTGTGGGGCACTCTGGGTGTGTGGGATACTCTCTGGGTGTGTGTGGGATACTCTGGGTGTATGGGATACTCTGGGTGTATGGGATACTCTGAGTGTGTGGGATACTCTGGGTGTGTGGGAAATTCTGAGTGTGTGCAATACTCTGGGTGTGTGGGACACTCTGGGTATGTGGGATACTCTGGGTGTGTGGGATACTCTGGGTGTGTGGGATATTCTGGGTGTGTGGGATATTCTGGGTGTGTGGGATATTCTGGGTGTGTGGGATACTCTGGGTGTGAAGGATACTTGGTCTGTAAACAGCTCCACTTCTTTTCACTTCCACGTGGAAGCTATACTGTTGGACTCTCCTATGTATTCTAAAAGGTTTTGTAGAAAAATATTGTTTGATGTGTTTTCCAGTAAATGCACCAAAGGCTAGCCTCAGCCTCTCTGTGTAGTCCTAGCTATCCTGGAACTCACAGAGATCACCTGCCTCTGCCTCCCAAGTGCTGGGATTAAAGGTGTGCGCCACCACTTGCTCAGCTTCAAGCTACCTTCTTGTGAGGCGTTCTCTGACACTTTGAAGCAGTTCCCCTGGCTCTCACAGTTTCTTTATTATGTTTTCTCAGTAATAGGGAGTTCTTCCTGGGGAGAAACTTTAGACTGTGCATGGAGTGCCATATCCTTGCCAAGTTCCTGCCTGGTACCGTGAAGGTGCTCAGTAAGTGAACAAATGTATGCTGAATGATTGACCCAAATTGAATATCATTCCATGGTTTTTTAGAACAGTAAAAAGAGTTGTTTCCCTTCATTTGATTTAGCATTAGTGATGCAGGCCATTGTTTTTCCTTTCCCAAATTAAATAAGGAGACAAAGGTCTGTTATAGAACAGGCCTCCAAAATGCCACAATTCTGAATTGTCTCATACTCTGACCTTACAAAACGGATTCTTTTCTTTCAAATTTGTTTTAGGCTCTTACATTAGTCCATTTTGCATTAATGCAATGAAATATCTAAAGAAAGCTAACTTTATAAAGAAAGGGGTTTATTTAGATTGCAGTTTTGGAGACAGAAAGTCCAAGATTGGGTAGCCTTATTGATTTGTCTCTGGTGAGTAAGGGCCTATGGGCAGAGTTGGGCTTAATGGCAGGGGAGCTTGTGAGTGGGAAAGACCACATCTCCAAACATGAAATTGATATAAAGATATTTAGGGGTCAAGGTCACTCTTGATCCTATAACAACTCCCACTCTACAGAGCTAGCCCAGGATTCCACTAGAAGGTTCGTAATTTCTTTTGAGCGAAGAACTCTCAAAGACCTAAAGACTTCCACCAGACCCCCCTCTTAAAGATTCCATCTCCCACATCACCACAGCAAGGGCCAAGCTACCCACAAATTAACCTTTAGGGACAAATGATATCCACACTACATCAGGCCTTAAAAGTTAAAAAAAAAAAAAAAACCCACAGACCTTTAACACTGTTAACTTGTTAACTTTATCTGAGTCCTGTGCTCCCCGAGAACAATGACAATTAAAAAATATAGTGTAAGGTGTTAGATATGCTAATTTCATGGTCAGTACAAACATGTGCCAAACCAAAGGAGTAAAATCCTTTCTTGTGTTCACATTGTAAAAAAAAAAAAAGAAAAGAAAAGAAAAGAAAGAAAGAAAGGAAGAAAGAAATAAAGAAAAAGAACAGCCAGTTAACAGCCGTGAATGACAACGCAACCCTCAACCATTCTAAAACGTATCTCTATCCTCTTCCATAAGACACCATGATCATTCCTTACATCTCCATCTTCTCCCATAAGACACCGTGATCATTCCTTACCTCTCCATCTTCTCCCATAAGACACCATGATCATTCCTCTACTCAATTTGTTTCTCTACAAAACTCTAAGATACTTTTCATTGAGCTTTCCCTTGTTAACAAAATCCCCCCCGCTTCCGCCCCCCAAAAAGTTCACATCCTTATCTAGTGCGCATTGCCTTTGGTGTCAATATGTGACCTCTCCTTCAGATCCGCAGTAATTGCACACATGTAAGCAGTCCTCGGGAGGTACACAATCAAGTGCATTTCATTAGCAACTGTGACACTCATTTGAACAGAAATGAGGCCTGACAGTGCTGAACTTAAACCCCCTGCTCTGGGAAAGCAGCGATGCTAAGGTAGGCTTCATCCTTTTTAGTTGTAGGAATCGACTGCCTGCGAAGGACAGACCGTCCAGTTTCTGCAGAGTCTAAAACCTGCCTCATTCTTCTTCCTGACTCCATGAAACCCATAAGTGAGGCCCTTACTTATCTGCCTCCCAAAACACCCAGTGCCTCCATGCCTCATCAGTGAGTGATCTCACTCGGAGCCCCAGGAAGATCTCACCCTGGCTGACTGGTGGATTTTGCCATTCACACCTTCAGAAAGGGTGTGTTGGGAGGGTTTATTTATAGCCACCCCCATCAGCTGTCCCCTGGAAAGCAGGAGATGATGATATTGAGTGACAAAAGAAGTCTTGACAACAGACCAGAGACAACCAAAGGGTCCACCCCCTCAGCAAAAAACCAGCATAGAGCTTAGCTTCTGGGCAGAAAATAACTGCTCCCAGAAGCCGAGGGAAATGAGATTCAAGCAGATGGCTACACAAAAAGATATTGTTAGGAACAATTTCCCAGTATATGAAGTAAATGGAGCTCTGTTTTCTCTGATTTCCCCCCACGAAACCAACAATTCTCAGCGTGCTAGGCATAAAACGCTCATTTCTTCCTTGCTGAAGGGCTCTGGTTCGAAAGAGATGAGGTGGTGACAGGAAGTCCCTCCGAGGCAGAGACTGTCATACATGGCGTAGCTGTAAATTCTTCTTTGCCAAGAGGCAGGTCCTGGAACACTTTCAGCCCAGACTGCCATCAGGGAAAAGGTCTGCGGTCAGTTATATAAAGACCTGGATTTAGACAAATGACTCTACCTTTATTCCAATACCTTCATACTGATTTATACCCCTATGTAATCCAATACAAACAGCCCCAACTCCACTGAACACAAGGCCTCCAAATATCACTTCAAACCAAAAATATAAATATTCTTGGTACAATAGTTTGATGCTGGAGGACCAGGGATCATGTGAATATGTGGGGCTCTTGGGAAGCCTGAGTTGGATTCAGATACACTAAAAATTCCTTCAAAATTATATGCCAACTGAGGTATATGTCTGTGCCTGTGCACATGAGTGTGCAAGTGCTCATATGTATTTTTCTGAAGAAAGTTTCTACTAATTTCTAATATTCGTAAAGGAAGAAATCTGTGTCCTTAAATGGAGAATAATCACTTCCTACTGCGAATGTTCTGGGCCTTCAAAGAAACATCCCCTACGCAGATGTCTCATCCTTGGTCAAGGAGTGTTCCAGAGACCCAAGTTCCCGGTCATCTATTCCATCTGTAGCCATGTGGAGGCATCCAGCCTCATCCCAGGGGTCAGCAATGAGCTAAGTCACCTCAAAGACATTGGCACCAGCAAGGTCCTCACAATACCAATTGTTTCCTAGAAACTGGGGTGGTAAGTGTCACCAAGAGCACGAAAAGTAATTATTTCATGAAATCCAACCCATAGTTCACATTTTCCACAAATACTCTCCATCAAGAATGTAATGTGACACCCAAAAGAGCACTGGCTAGAGATAAAATATGAAAATGAAATGGAAACACATGCTGATTGCCAAGATGTTTGGATCTGCTGCTTTTCTTTTCAAGCATTTAAACCTGGGTTTCATCGCGGACGCTCCGAATGAACAATGGCTAGCGGAAACAGGGCCATATGTTTTGTGCGAGTTTAACAAAGCCAAGACAAAGTTTAATTGTGTCTTTGAGAGACTCTAATTTTCCTCTACGAACAGTAAACGCCAGCAAGACAGACATCCCTGTTCCTCTCAGCTGTTTATAGTTCAAAGAAGTAAACGACATCCCGGGCATGCAGCAACATCTAATTTGAATTTGTGCAAGTGTTAGAGGAGAAGGGGGGGGGGATGGTATAAAAAGCATCCTCAAATATGCCTGCTACCTAAACCTTGAAGCTTGATCTTGATTCTACTGTGGCTGAACATGCCATCGATGTCTTGAGGTATGGAACAGGATGGTGTTTGTCAATGTGCTCACTTTCTAACGGCTTTGAGAGCATTTTGGAGGCATATTCATCTTGTAGACACAAGGCAGGAGCGCCATTTGTCAAGCTGGATGGAGAATACATTAAATGGCTTCTCGTGTCTCCTAACATCACACTAACTTGGGCAGGGCTTCCAAGAGCACAGCTGAAGTGTCACCTCCTCTGTGGCCAGCTTAATGGCTCCCTTTTCTGTGCAGGCCAGACAGAGTCATAGTCGCTGGCTCTCGTGCCTGCCTTCCCGGTGGGCTGAGATCCTGCTGGGCAGAAACTGTCTTATTTATCTTTGGCTCTCCAGTAAATTGCAATGCTTTGTAACTGGCAAGAATCTGTGCCACGACTGTAGGGATTCCTCTAATGAGAGCCCAGTGTTCGACCAGACTCCCCCACCAGATTCTGAACATGCTCCACAGTGTGCCATCAGTTCACACTTCCTTGTCTTTAGAGTCCCTAGGAATGCACAGAAGGACCCAACACTCCCCAACACTCCCTCCTGCCGCAAGCCCTGGAAGGAGGGAGAGGGGGGCTTTAGCCTAACATTTTCAGGCCCTGGCTCGGTAAAGAATATTTTAAAACAACAAACAAACAAACAAACAACAAACAAACCCAGACATTTCCTGTGGCAAAATCCATGGTAGGCACAGCGTACCTTTTTACCTCAGGAAGGTTCTAGATCGGCTATTGCGTACGTGTAAATAAACCTACTCAAGAAGGTGGAGTGGCCTGCCTGAGCCTGTTGCTCTTCAGGCCTCCCATCTCCAGGGGAGCCAGGCAGAGGGGGTCACTTGTTTCTATTCCCACAGCCTCAGTGCTCAGGCGCAGACTTGATCCCATCACGTTGTGATGAGAGATCGGTGGTGGCTGTCTCATTCGGCAGTAAGCTCAAGAGAGCAGGGACTGTGTCTTTATTGGCTAGCTTTTAATGTCCTTGATGAACAGAGACAAGATTAGCCTCTCAATGGCATAGCATTAACTTTTCCAGAGAGATGTGAGCAAATGTCTGTCCTCCTCAGATTGGACATCCGTGACAGACCAAGGAAACCATCCACCCAAATCTAGCCTGGTACAACAATGAGTTTTACTGGAACCACTTGTGAGGAACAATGGAGCAATGGTAAAGGACACAGGTAACTTACAGGTGACAACTATATGACCAAATAGTCTCTCCTCTCCGACAACTCCCAACTGCTCACACATTCTCAGGAAGTGGAGGGGCCAGGTACAGCGTCTGTGAGCCTCACCCCCACAAGTGAGTATCAGCAGGCAGGTCTTCTGAGGGTCGAATATGGGTAGTCACAGTTGCTTTGATTTCAAGGCAGAAATTTCTGCAGCAGTGGGTGATCCCTCACCCCTCAGTCAGAACTCTCGCTTCCAGAGAACCCCAGCAACAGAGATGAGGAAGTCCTCCTGCCCCCTCAGGATGGCTGGAGTATGGAGTGTGCACACTCCATCACCCATTTTCAGTGGGCCACAGAAGCCTAGCGGGGCCAAGAAGCATAGAAAACCAGATCTCCTATATGTTGCCAAAGAGAAGGTAGGCTTCCCCCTGAGCCCCAGAATCTAGAACCTTGTGCATGCTGGGCAAGTGTTCTTTCAAAGAACCATTTCTCTAGTCTACAAAAATATTTTTTCAAAGTCAAATAGGTTTTGTTGTTGTTGTTGTTGTTGTTTTGACAGTTTGTGTAACTTTAAACCCAGCAACTACCTTCTGGAGTTTACTCTAAGAACCAGAATGGCTCTATTCCCGGAGGTCAAGTGTCTCTGTGGGGACTGAGCAGGTAAGGCCATGGCAGAGGAAACCAGGTCAAGGGTCTGACACTGGAGGATGGTGTGAGTGTTCCTATAGGACCCAGAAGTTTCAGCTGTAGAATCCTGGCTTGGTATGTTGCATACAAAGGACCAAGTTATTTCCCCCTTGGTCCATGTCTTCTGATCATGTTGGCTCTAAACTGGTCATGTGACTGGCTTTAGGCAACACAGTATTAGCAGAAGAAATGCAGGTGTGACAAGGTGGGCTTACCTTCTCATTGTGTGACTCTTGCTGGACCACCAAGTGAAGAAGGGTAGACAAGCCCGCTGTGAAGGGCCGCTAACCTACACACCTCGGTTATCCGGTGAAACCTGACACCTGAGTGAGACTGTCCTGCATCAACCAGTGTCAGCCCAGCAGCTGAACACAGAAACCCTAATGAGCCAGCTGAAGTCAGCAGAGTTGCCCCAGATAGTGGCATCTCTCTGGCTCACAGAACTTTGTGAGCCAGATTTCAGGCTGCTACACTTGTTTTTCTAAGCCTATGCATGTTGGGGTGGTTTGCAACAGATAAAGAACTAATTGACAACAAATTAAAACACATTTAAAGCTATACAAAACAGACACAGTTCCTGGTCACCTCTTGTGAATGGAGACGTCACAATGGGGACTCCCCTTTATTGTTCCAATAATGAAAGCATGAAAACCACTTGAAGACCCATCTAAAACTGATGTCGTTAACCATGGTGGCTTTGCATCCATTGGAAAAGGAGAACACAATTGAAAAGATGTGGGACAGTAGACACTCATAGGTCTCCCAACCTTGGAAGGACACCACCAAATTCTGATCAACGGGGAATGTAAGTTTACTGTTCCCCCATAACATCATCCCACAGAAAAGGAACACAGAACACGGTGATTAGATGCAGTACAGTGGAGAGGACATCTTGGGACAAGGAGAAAAGCTCAAAGAGTCCAGACATGCTAAGCTTTGCTTTTAGGGAATATAAAATGCATGGTAGGGGCAGCGAACAATAGTCCTGCTCAGATTGTAACATGGGGGGGGAGGGGGTGGGTCAAGGGGGAATTGCAATGCCAGTCAATGTCCTGATGGGGAAAGGTATTGGTATACTTAGCAGCTAAGTGCCTTTAATCTCTTCAAAGGCCCTGCTAAAACTATAGCACTTACAAGTGTGCTCTAAGAGCAAAGGATGTTGTAAAATCCTTAATGGCATCAGAACAATCGCCCGTGTGTTAAATCCAGGAAGTCAAGTGTAAAAGTGCTTTACAGGACAGTCACTAGGCAGGCTGTGGTGATCAGGGCAGACTCTTACTTTTCCTCTCTTTAGTCATTGTTTTCCAAAATGATACAACAGACATGCACTTTATGTGCATTGAGGAGATTTAATAGAAGTTACACATTTAAAAATGTTAAAAGACACACTCATGTACATACATGCTCTACCTTACACACACACACACACACACACACACAGAGAGAGAGAGAGAGACAGACAGACAGACAGACAGACAGACAGACAAAGAGACAGAGACAGACACAGACAGACACACGGACAGACAGACACACGGACAGAGAAAGGACATCATTTTGCTGCTTTCAGTGCCTCCAATGTCCTGCTGTCCCACTGTCCCCATACAGAACTTTCTTTGGGGCAGAAAGTCTCTGAACCCACATGGAATCCTTGTGGGTTCCCCCTACCCCCCGGGACATGGACAGATGAGATCTAGCATCCCTTTGCAGAGGTAAAGACAGGCAGTGATTCAGCTGCCCGCCTCTGCTCCCAAGAGCTTCCGCAGGAAGTGGGCGGGGACAAGGAGTGGCCCTTGTCATTTGGTAGAGGTACCACCCTGCTTACGAAGGGCCATACCAGAGCCCTAATGACCCCCTTCACCACCAGCCCTTCACAGCCTCATTCTTCACCACTCCTCACTACTGACAGCACAGAGGTGTCCCTGGGCACCACAGACTCGTTACAAAGAGCAGGAGGGGATGCAGCTCATCATTGGGCCTACACCAGCCGGCTGCAGCAGAGCCTAGCCCTGCTCACTCAGCCATAAGCAGGACTGACTCTTGAGAGTGATAGCCAAACAACGCACTATGAGGAATCCCAGAGGGAAAGGGCAAAGTAGTAAGAACAAAGTTCAAGATGATAAGTGGTTTATTGAAGACTCTACTAAAGAACGATCTATCAGTGGGCACAGTCACGTGGCCCGAAGTGTGAGTTTTATAAAGTAATGAAGTATTGACTGGACCACAGGACGGAAAATTAGAGTAGGTATGGCCAGTACACAATGCTTTGGGGATTGTGTCTGCTGAATGAACCAACTGTGGAACAGCTGGTCTTTTTGAAAAAGAGAAAGAGGGTACCAGTTGCCTGAGAGGACATCAATGCATCACCGCCAGCTTTCTGGGCACCTGCTCCATGCTCATCTCTACCTCTTCATAGGCTTGTTCTTAGGTGGAGGGAGATAAGCAGCAGACTTTCTTTTCCTTGAAAATTCCATAGAATCAAGAACTTGGCTCTCCAGTCACTGTGGAGGATAAAGGATAATGTCTCCCTGTCCTCTATAATGTGGTTCCCACCTTCTCCCCTTTACACGTAACTTAAGCTGGGCTTGAATTCACTGTGTAGACGAGGATGACGCTGAACTTCTGATCCCCCTGCCTCCACTTTCTGGAGTGCTGAGATCATGGGTTTGCCCCACCACACCGAGTTTATGAGGTACTGGGATGGAATTCAGGGTGCTGAGCAGGCCGGGCAAGCACTCTACTAACTGAGCTACATCCACCGCCCCTAGGAGAGCCTTTTATGCCTCTCTTTGAAAGCACGCTGTCTGCCTCTAATCCACTCATGCAGAGGCAAACCACGTTCTAGCTTAGTTAGCCCACACAGGTCCTGCCATCTCTAAAGGAGGGGTGTATCACCCTTGTATCCGTGCCTCACAGTGTTGCTGAGAGGCCCAAATGAGAACTCACAAGTGAACAAGCCCTGAAAAGGAGCATTTTTAGAGACCCTGCGTGGTAAATTTCTGTTTATTTGCTTGAAGACAGGGTCTTGCTAACAGCTAAAGCTGACCTGGAACGTTATGTAGTGATAGCCCAGGCTGGACCTTGAAGTGATCATCCTGCTTCAGCTACTTAAGAGCTGGGCTTACAAACATGTACACCTGTCTGGCTAACACTGTGTTCTCAATGAAAGGCTGGACAACCCATGACCCGCCTCGGGAACATAACATCTTCAGCCATTCGGGTATCAAGGGAGACTTGAGCCCCCTTTGTCTCAGACCCAATTACCTTTAATAAATGGACAGAGATTTCTTATGCAATCGTTAAGGCGAAGGGCTGCAGTTCCCTTCCTGGCTTCTGCAGGGAGCTTGGGTCTCTCATGCTTAATCCATACATCCTGCCTGAGCTACTTATCCCCCACTACTTCACAGTTGCTATCAAACTTATTCCACTCCCACGATTTTACACCCTCAATCTATGCAAGAGAAGCATGGGCAGAGTAGATTTTCTCATGAATGAGGCGCATTCTACAACACAATTCACTTTTTATTATCATCATCATTATAAAGGGCTAAGTCCACAGTCCAGTTTCCAGGCAACGGAAGAGTAGATGCTTTGTATGCAGGACACCTGCATGCAATGTGGTAGCATGGTTTTTTGGTTTGTTTTTTTTCTGGACCTCTGTTAAAAGGCAACCACGGAGTTCAAAACTGCAGTTACAACAATGCAATCTTCAAGCAATTAAAGCCGTTGGATTATTGAGCCAGTAGAATCCAGGTGTTGCCCTTCCAGCCAAGGCTCACTGAAAAGGAAAAAAAAAAAAAAAAAAACCACCCAGAACAAAGCCACTTGCCCAGTGAAAGTCTGATTCAGCCTGTGTGACTTGGGGACCCACACCCCAGCAAGTGGCAGGGGGTAGGATCACTCTAGCATGTGCTGGAGCAGCGAGGGGTCTGCCTCCACGGCCTGGAGGCTCTTGTGCAAACTCAGGAAGGTGGCCTGTTTCCCGTAGCGCTGGCGCCAGCGGACGAATGCCTCCACCACCTGGGACTGCACGTTGTGGGGGTGGTTGGCCTTGCAGCGGTAGATGTCGGTCTGGGACAGCCCCAGAGACAGCACCATGGGCTCCCACTCGGGGCCAAGCTTCTGGGCCAGCTGGTTAATCTGCCGGTCTGAAGGGGAGCTGTTGAGGACGTGTGAAGGGATTCCAGCCATCCAGTCACCTGAGGGGGAAAGGACAGGGAGGTGAATGAGATGAGCAAGTACCTCAGACAGGAAGGAAGACGTGAGAGAGGGGCGTGGGGGGAGCAGATAAGCAGCTACTCCCGGTCTTCTTGTACTGCTTGGAACAGTAGGTTGAACAGTGCCATTTAGCCTCTCTGGGAGTGTTCACTGCAGAAGATCTGAGAAAAGCCGCCGCAGAGCAGAGAAACCCACAGATGGTCACTTATTTCCTCCTCCTTGTGTATACAGACAAACACGGATCATGCCCATGGACACACAGTTTTGTCTCAAGCTTTTTTTTTTTTTGATTCCCATTCCTTGTCAAAAGTCACATCAGGAGTTCTGGCTGAAGGCCACTTCCCTTGGTACCAGCCTGAGGGCCAGAGGTGTGCTGCTCCAAGCTGTGAGTGCTACTCCCCTTGAAGGAGGGGCTCCAGCTTGGAGGGGGAGGTCAAGGCCAATAGTTCCTCCCTCCTGTACCAGGAGAAAGGAAGCGGGAATCCAGAGTGCCCTCCCCGTGATAAACAAGCCATAGAGGCAAGAGTTCATGGGAGAGGAGAACAGAGGCCATTTGGGTGGACTCACCGTCCCAGTCAAGTCCACTAGAGGACCACAGAGTAGGTGTTTCGAAGAGCCTGACCTTGCACTTCCTAAACAGGACTCCAACCCACCTGAGTCTGCCTCCTAAGAAGTGTGACAGCAAGTGGTGTAAATGTGCAAAGCACAACCATAGACGTTCCACGGGCTCTACAGAAGGGGCGTCTAAGCTGGTGTGAGCCACGGAGCAGAGAGGCTAAAGCTGACCCCCGAACAGGAAAAAGCTGGGCAAAGTGGGTGCCAACCCCTCCTAAGGGCGCTGCATGTGCCAAGGTGGAGGACATGAGGGAGTGGATGGCAGCCAAGGGCAGAGTCTGAGAGGGACTCCAAGCATCCAAGATGGCGGCACTGGCTGCTGGTTAGGTTCAGACATCTGTGCCATGGCAACGGGAGGACACTTGCTGGCCAGCTCCATCACATCTTAGTGCACGTCACAGTCACCAGCCCCTGCTTCATTTCCCGGCTCAACAAAAAGGCAAAATATCCTGTGAGAAGAGCAGTGGGTCCCACAGCCCTTGTCTCTGACTCCCGGACAGTCAACTGCCAAAACTCCAGGGCTGAGTTACGAAGACCCTTTCAGAATTTGTCAGCTCGGCAATTAAAAATGGACTATGAGGCAATTTGAATAGTGAAGATGATACTGATGTTCAATAAATCAACAACAATGATTTTGTAGATTTTATAAAAAAAATATGGGCTCATTAAAAAATTCAAAACCCATGAAAAGTATGAAAGAAGAAATCAAGTCATCCACTGTCCCACCTGGACCCCTCCTTACATACAGGGCTGTGCCAGGAGGATGGCTAGATCTCAGGGACATTCAAAGGGGCAGCAGAAGAGCTTTCCTCTACCACCTGCTTTTGTTTGAAGATAGCAGAGGGAAAAAAGAAGCAGAAGTCGACCTAAATGTCCTTGCAACCCACAGTTAAATCCTTAACACAATACCAAGGAAAAAGATTAAAAACACTTTGTTTTTTACTGAAACCTCACTGCAACAAACTAAACCCACACTGTGCCCCTTCCTCCTGCCCCCCACCCCCACCCCCGCTCCAGCTCCCACTGCTTGATCTTTGTGGCATCAGTCACTTCCGTCCGGTGTAATATTTTCCTGTTTCTGAAGTGACTCTACATCCCATGCCTACCCTAAGGGAAGGCAACAGGACAATGTCTCCCGTGCCCAACAGTGCCTCGGCTGTTGTGTTGTGACTGGTTTTTCAACTGTGACTCTTCTGTTCCTGTGCCTGTCGTTTGGATCTGTGACAACTGGTCAGTTTCAACACAAGGCGATTTCTTATAAGAGACGTTCACAGTCACTGTGGTCTCAGAGTTCTCTGAGGTCAAGTTTGCCTGTTGCCTCATTAGAACAATGTCTTCATATTTAGAGAACCAATGATACATTATTTCATGCTATTTAACATCCTCCTTTTGAACTATAAACACACCTTTATGTTATATAAATAATTTTATTCCCCTTGCATATTTACAAGTTTACAGACCTCACTCCTATTTTGTGCTTGGGAATGTTGCTTTGGAGAATTCTGATAGCAACTTGGTTATCCAACGTTTTGTGTATGATATTCAAAAGAAATGAAATACTGAACACAAGCCTCTCTGCAAAAAGACAAACCCTGTGTGGTTCCAGTCACAGGAAGTGCCTAAGATAGTCACATGACCACAGAGGCAGAAAGAAGAGTGGCATCTGGGGACAGGAGGGAGAGAGGGGGTTGATGTTTAGTGGGTAAGGAGTTTGCGATATGAAGGATGAAAGATGTCTAGAGACCTTTCCCTGCCTGACACTTTTCAAAAGTTTGTCCATTTGTTACTTCATCTGCTGCTGGAGATTTGGAGTCAAGGTTTATTTTGGGGTTTGACTGCTTTTCCCTTCAGTTGATTGGGTTTGGGGGAGGGACCATCAGTGTCTAATGCTACACTCTGGCATCTTTTTATCTCCGGGCCAACTCAGAACGCAACAGATGCTGTGAGCCAATTGTCTGACACTATGAACAGGCTGTGCTCCGATTCTTCTATATGTTCACGGTCATACGCCCTATAAATAGTGCCACATAATTGAGACGGCAGAAGTCTGTGAACACAGGCCGGAGCAAAGATGATTGACATACACACACTACCGCCCCCAAGCAAATCCCACCTTCTACCCAGATACCTTCTCTCTCTCCTTCCTCTTTCCGCCTCCCTCTCCCACCCCACCCCCACACAGTGTGCACAGCTTTGACGTCATCTGACCTCTAGCAGGAAAGGTTTCTTCCCTAGGCTTTTAAGTTTGTGACTCCTGCTCAATCTGAAGTTACTAAAAAAAAAAAATGAGACTCCTAAGGTTTAGAGTCAACTCCTGAGGATAAAATGCATGAGATCAGGGGAAGGTATACATTCATCCACTGCGACTAGCTGGCCACTGTGTAGTGTGTGGAATGGGCTTGGGTCACACTCATACAGATGTTTTGTATGTCAGCGATCACATCTACTTGGATATGGTGGAGAAATTATAAACAGCATTTTGAACCCCAGATTTCAAGGATTAATGTAGGTCCTTTTAATTTTTGAATTAAAAAATTTCAAAGGGAAGTGAATTTCAAAAGCAAATACAGAATGATAACATGGAAACAGAACAGACAAGGTCAATTAAAAATACGAAGTAAATGTAAGGAAGAAGGTCCAGTGAGTAGTGCCGGAAGCGTGCGCGCGCGCACACACACACACACACACACACACACAGCAAAACTGCACCAGTGAGACCCAGAGACCAGGGCTGGAAGGCCAGGTCTGTGCACAGGAGCACCCAGCACCCCAGCCGTGTGCTGCATCAGGCCTTCCGCAGCACCTCAAAGGCCCTGCCGGCTTCACCCTGTGTCTTCCTAACTGCTAGGAACAGACCTCACCCCACCACAGCACACAAGGTCCTCTGTCCTGGGATGATGAGATTAGCCGTGGTTATGAACCACCAAGACCGTGCTGAAGAATGTCTGTTCTAGTATTTAAGACTCTAGATGAGAATCCAACTGTTTACATGGATAAATGATCTGCCTTTATACAGATCCTAAATCTTTTCTGTAGTTTTAAAATCTCTCGTCTCTGTCTCTGTCTCTCTCTCCTCCCTCTCTCTTTCTGAGACCGGGTTTCTCTGTGTCGTTCTGGCTGTCCTGGAACTCACTCTGTAGACCAGGCTGGTTTTGAATGCCGGCTTTAAAATTTCCTTTTCGGTGAAGCTAAAACTCACCTATTTCAAGATGAGCACCATACACATGTAAACCCACCTACCACAACACAGTCAAGGATGAGGCAGCCCCTTCCCATACTGCCCTCTTCCTTATCCCTCAGCCCTTCATCCCCCCCATCTCTGGGTCTCCTGAGTGGACACAAACAGTGTCTTCCTTCTGCAGGCCTCTCTTCTCTCACTCATACCTAGGAGCGGCTGTCCCAGACTCCAAGCTAAAGCCTCTTTGTAAGTCCTGTTGGCGTAGAACCACACATTACTTCCTGTGTTTTATATGAGGTGGCTGCCATCCATGCCCCTATACACAGAGATCATGTCTTCACGCCCACCTCTACCATTTTTAGCCCCTAACCAGGAGCAAGAGAGAGAGTCTGATGGGCTGTGTGTGTTAGTACATGCCTATAATCCCAGCACCTGGAAGGCAGGGGCAGGGGACCCAGGAGTTCAAAGTCATCTTTGGCTACACACTTTTTTTGAGGCCAGCCTGGGCTACATGATGCCCTACAAGAAAATACACACACACACACACACACACACACACACGCACGCACGCACGCACGCACGCACGCACGCACGCACGCACGTGCACCCACATACACACACACACACTGGAGAGTCTGACAATATACCAGTCACCCAAACTCACGGTGGCTATAAGCCATTGCTCCTGGTTTAAAATAATATGTTATGAAAAAGTAGAACTTATTCTAGGTTTGCAATAATTTTCAGCATCTGACTCTTAATTATTTCAACACGTCAATGGACTAAAGAGAAAAGCCATTATCTCAATAATGTGAAGATACCCGGCTATAATTTTAAAGACTGTTTCCTGCCTATAATTTTAAAGATTAATTCTATAAAAATTCTGAATTTAAGCACATTTCTTGACTTGATAAAACCTGAAAATTATTTCAGTAAACATTGTCTTTGATGGAGAGCGTTTAAATGTATTCCCTTTAAGAACGGAAGCATGAGGGCCAGAGCGACGGTTCAAGGCCGACGTGGGGACACTAGAATGCACAAGGTACTCCCAAAAACCACCAGGAGAGACAGGAGCCTCCACCAGAAAGGTGGTTCAAATTAGGGGAGCCACAGGAGCACGCACATGAAAAGGTGCTAAAACACAGAATTAAAGAAAGAAAAATGGAAACCACAATGATAAATCATCTTATGTGCAGAGAAACCCAGCACTACAGGTTTGTGTAGACAGCAGGCTGGTAGTGCTGGGGAAACTGGATGTACTTTGGAATACTGTTTCAGCTCGAAATATCAAGAAGAATTCAAAAACCCATCTGTAGGGTGATGTACAAAGCTGTCTGTAGGTTAAGTTTCATTATTTGTGCCAGTAAATACACACACACACACATCTGGTAACTCAGCCATCCCGTTTAGATACACATATAATATTATATATAAAATGCATATATACCCACTCCATATGTATTCTAAACATATTCACCAGGGTCATGCACATAGTTACAAATCGTGTGGGCAATGTGGTTGGGTGTAGGAGGTGGAAGTGATCTAACAGCTCACCACTGGGAAGATGTATGGAAGTACACACAGCAAGGATGGGTGAATACGGTATAACACCGAAGAAAGATCCAGAAGGGAGGCAAATTAAAAATAATGTCCAAGGGCCACTGACAAAACTGCACAAATAAATAGAAGAATACGTATCAGACAACATAGTTATCTGTGGCGGGGAGGGGGAGGGGACGGAAATGAGGAGAGATGGAGGACAAGGAAGCTTCTTGGGTCCGTGAATGGAATACGGGACAGCATACCAAAGTGGGTGGGTGTGGAGGACAGGACAGGCTTGGGTAGAGCAGGAAGAGAGGAAGGAAGAGAGGGGGAGGAGGAGGAAGGAGAAGGAAGGGAGGAGGGGGAAGGGCAGACCAAGAAGACCCACACTGCCAAGCAGTCTTCTATGCCATTCCTGGCGATGACCATGTGGGATGTTATCTGTGGTGGGCAGACTGGGTTGGGGATGTTTGGCTGGCAAGGTAGCCTAGTGGTCATTTCTATGGACCTGTGTGAACTCCCGTCCTTGAGTGTAAAGACTACAGAAACATCCTTTTGGCCGAGGAACTGACTTCTGGAAGAGGAAAAAAAAAGCACCCTGAAAAGCAAACCAATTAGAAACCTTCATTCTGACAGACAATCACAAAAAAACGCCCTGTGTTCCTAGAGAGGCAGAGGAATCGGCTTTTTGATCTCCTGAAGCCAATTTCCAGGACGATGACATGACAGTCTACTCCAAAGATGAAGGCCATGCTAAAAAACACAAACACATCCTACTTACTGTGATGGGAAATTTGATTTGACTGTCAAGTCTGGAAAGGTCAACGAGAAGACAGTCAGCAATAATTGAGTTCTTGCTGAATTAACTGGGCAGGAGGTAGGGTGGATACCCTCTGGGTCTGGGATTAGCAGCCCTGCACAGTCCTCAAAGTTGAGCCTGCCACCAGGTAACCAGGTAGCTTGGGCTAAGTCACTGAGCGTTTCTCAGATGGCTCATTTGTAAAAGATAAATCAGATGGTACCCAAGGCTTCATTAGGTGTAACGTAGTACTATCTCTCAGAAGTGATTCGATTGTTTTCTGCAGACCTGTGATTTTTGAATTTCTCATTAAATCAACCACTGATCATTTAGCACTGTATCCCTTTACATGTCTGTTAATGTAGGAGCACACCCGCAGGCTGCTGAGAACAAATTTTAGCTAATTATTTCTGTTTGGTAAAGACCACACACCCTCTGAAGAAAAATAGATTATTTGGTACAATCTTTTTTTTCTTTTCCAAAACCGTATACACTTTAGAAGCTCTCGGGAAGCCATTTCTTCCACAGCCTACAGGAATCTGCCTGAATCAGCTCCAGCTGTTCATCCTTCCTTGGACTCTGCCCTCAGACCACAGCTTTCCTATAGCTGTCCCCTCGGTGGGACACATCTTCAGTCAAGCATGACTTTTCATCAAGCCGTACTCCCTCACCGCTCTCAAATTCGATTCCCACTTACTTTGCGACTCCTAGGACCTAACCTCTCATATGTGATGCTGCTGTTTTTCCCTCCCTGGCCCCGCTTAGTGTCCCCGACACCGTCAACGCCTCACTAGCAGGGAGCTCTGTCCGTTTGCCCACTGATGCACCCAGGTACCCAGAGCGATGCTTTGCATACGGTGGTCCCTGCTTGCTGTTTCAGGATAAAGGAGTGAATACAAAGGATGCTATACCTCAATTACAACACTCTCTTCTGTACAGACACGGTGCTATTGAATGTCCTGCATTCATGCACTTAGCAAAAAACAAGAAAGAAAGAAAGGTCTATGGAGTGCTCCAGAGAGGGAGAGAAGTGAAGAGCAACATTAGCTCTACCACAGAAATGACTAGAAAAATACAAAGCCCACGCAGAACGTTCTTTACCCCTCTCTTAGCTTTATAAGAAGAAATTGATAGCATTTATTACTTTGAAAAAGGTTTTATTCAGAATTCTTTCTCAATGTCCTTTTTTTTCTTTTCCAGGATGTGCGGGCTGGTTTTATGTCCACTTGACACAAGCTGGAGTCATCCGAGAGGAGGGAACCTCGATTGAGAAAATCCCTCCATAAGGTCGGGCTGCAGGCAAGCCTGTAGGGCATTTTCTTAGTTAGTGATTGATGGGGGAGGACCCAGGCCATGGTGGGTAGTGTCACCCCTGGGCTGGTGGTCCTGGGCTCTAGAAGAAAGCAGGCTGAGCAAGCCATGAGGAGCAAGCCAATAAGCAGCACCCCTCCATGGCCTCTGCATCAGCTCCGGCCTCCAGGTTCCTGCCCTGTCTGAGTTCCTCTTCTGACTTCCCAGATGATGAACAGTGATGTGGAAGTGTAAGCCAAATAAACCCTTTCCTCTCCAACTTGTTTCTGGTCATAGCGTTTCACAGCGGCAGTAGGAACTAACTAAGACACTGGGTAAGTTTGAAAAAGTTAAATGTAATGACTTTTAAACTTTAAAAGGAGCATGTATCATATAATTCTACTTTTCTAGACCATTTCTTGTAGTCTATAACTATATCTCCTAGAGTCTGTAACTACATCTCCCAGTTTGTAACTACAGTCCCTGTAGTCTGTAGCTGTCTCCTGTAGTCTGTAACTACAGCTCCTGACTGTT
>CABHPH010158658.1:39585-52741 GCA_902168325.1 Peromyscus nudipes
ATCCACCCATCCATCCACCCATCCATCCACCCATCCATCCATCCATATTCATCCATCCATATTTTCATGCTTAAACAGATGTTCCCTTGATGATGATGATACTTCGTGAGTTTTTTTTTTCTTTTACTTTTAGATATGGCTTGGATTTCTCTAAAGCACATGCAGAATTTTTATGGTAAAGTCATAAGAAGCTGAATGAATGAGAAATAACAGCTGGTCTTCTAGCATTCAGCCTTGAGACCACTGGGTGCTGAGAAGGATAAACACATTTTTATGTTTCTCTAGAAAGAGAGTGAAATAGAGAAACTGGTCATGATCACTACACACTGCTCCAAGTAGCGACCAGGAAAATGCTGAGTCTGGCATTTGTACTTGGACATTTGGCAAGAATTACAGACACTTCAGGCCAGGCAGGCAGATTGAAATGGATAGGCAAAGGACATGCATTTCTGGTTTTTGTTGTTGTTTTTGCCAAATTAAAATAAAAAAAGCTCTTACTCTGATTATGTGGAGCTGCTTCCAGGGTTAGCAGAGATGCTCTTTGGGGTAATAAACTGGTTTTTCCTTTTATAAAAACATGGACATTATAATACAGAAGCAAAAATCTAAAAAATGTAAAAGGAAAAATAATGACTTTTAATCAGAGCCATCTTACCACTAGGCACAACCAGACAGCCCTGAGGACTCATAATACTTTTGGGAAAACAAGAAAAACTACACGTTTTTAAACTTTCATAATTAGAGGAGAAAATGAACATTAGGCGAGTGAAAATATTTGAATACATAGCACCACCATGATCACCTTTATATTTACTATCATAAGTTTATTTTCATATTACTTTAGGGAAGAGGGGCTCGTAAAGATAAAAATGCCTACAGCCCAAGAGAGCCAGTGTGAACCTGCCTCTAAAGTTTTAAGTCACAGACCCAGGGGCAGAATTGCATGGTTTGTAGAGACACGTTTTTTAAAACTACATCTGAAACTTCAAGACAGAGTGTAGTTGCTAAGAGACTGAGATCCAGAGTGCCTGCCATTTCCCTAGAATGCAGAGGTGACCAACAGACATTTTAAATGTTCCTGTCCACATTGCTGGCTGGTCTGAAGGCAACGGTTGCCTCAACTGTTCAATAATGTCCAGATGGCTCCTTCCCAGAAGATCTGCAGAAGACATTTTTTTTTTTTTTTTACAAAAGATACCGTATGTGGAAACACCATCTGGACACACAGATCTGAGTTGCTCCCTTTCTCAAAATAAAGAAGTTAGATTATTTCACATTAATGACTACTCTCCAAATTTTAAAAATTCCTTTGGCCTTATTTTAATCTTCCAAATGAAATATACAAACTTGTAGACCAATACCCAAGCTAAAGAGAATGAGCTGGCCCCATAGCCCTGGGTAAGATCTTCGTTGCTGAGTTCTGGGCAATGACGATTAGAGATTTGGTTTGAGAAACCACAGCCTCACTGTAAACTACGAAGCAACTCCAGGGGACTGGCGTTTTCCCTATTGGTCTTCAGTCTCCTAAAGGAAAGACCATGAGGAATGCTGGGAACACCATTAACTCCACGCATCAAAGCTCATTTCTTTGATGGAGCTCAGCTGCGGGTGACTCGGTACTAAGACTGTTGTGGGCGGGGTATGAAGGTCAGGCAAACTGTCACAGCCTTCACCTGTATGACAGAGCATCGCTCCTAAAAGCAAAATGTCCGGTTCTCCTACCAGCAAACCCAAGAGGGAGAAAGCAAACAGTACCCTGCCTCTTTTCTTCTTTCTGAGACAGGGTCTTGTGTAACACAGGCCATCTTTCTTCTCAAGATCTCCCTGCCTCAGCCTCCTGGATCCTGGGTTACAGGCAGTGCTCCACCCCATCTTGAAGGGTAGGCTTTTGTTTGGTTGTTTTGTTTTGTTTTTTTGAGACAGGGTTTCTCTGTGTAGCTTTGGAGCCCTTCCTGGAACTCACTCTGTAGACCAGGCTGGCCTCGAACTCAGAGATCTGCCTGCCTCTGCCTCCCGAGTGCTGGGATTAAAGGTGTGCGCCACCACCGCCTGGCTTGTTTGATTTTTAAACTAAACTCTTAAAATATATTTGTAGGAGCTGCTAACTACCAGATACTGTGCAGGACAGAGCTGTGAACAAGAGAGATGTGGCCCTGTTACTCTAGGCCTTTCAGCTAACTGCAGCATATGCCCCCTGCCTCTGCCAAAGGAGACAGGTGTCAGGGCACTTGGGGTTTGCTCACCTTCTGTCCAATAACGTGCGGTTGTCACTGGTTTGGAAGCGGGCCGTTTGGCTAATGTGGGTGCCTGAGACTTTGATCGTTCCCGCTCCTGATTCCAGACACAGGTGTTAATGGAACTGAGCTTGCTCTTGAGTGTTTGGTTTTTATTTTGCTTTTGTTTTAGGCCTGTACTGCCACCACTGGCCCTTTTCTATATTTTTAACCAAGAATTTATTTTGAAAGACACGGATGTATTAGAAGCATGTGCATATATGTGAGAAACTGAAAGAAAAGTTTAACAGAACAAAGACACCACCTTCCGCAATATGTTACCTTATTTTATTTTAACTGTGGTTCAGTAACTACGGAAGTGATTTTGTATCCTAGGAATTGACAGCAGGCAGAGGTTTGCCTAGCGTTGTTCTAGTATAAGCGCATCCACGCATTGCCTTCAGGAAACAATGGCGGAAATCCCATAAGCCATCAGTGCCAGTGTTGGCCTGGAGTAGCCACTCAGAGAGAACGCCACGCAGCCCCTCTGGGTTCTGGGCTCAGTGGTACAGTGCGTATGTAGCACGCACAAGCATTCTGTTCAACCCCCCAGCTCTATAACACTAAGTAACTTCAAAGGCCCATTCTGACCCAAGAAAGCACTGACGTCAGCATCCATGGGCTGTGTTAGGAAGAGGGCCCTGGCCTGCCTTCACTTCCTCTCTGGGATAACACGGATCAAGGGTGAAATAACATTGTCTTTTTTCTTGTAACCTTTGGCCTCAAATAACATCACTTTGTATATATGGGCTTTCAGGTAAACTTGGGAGCAAGAGTGTGGAAAATGTTTCAAAAGTTAGTCTCCAAGGTCAGGTGATCTAAAAACGGGTTTCCTTACCACGGACTCATCTTCCTGAAAAACCCAACTGTTTCCAATCCAGAGCTCATCGGATCTTAAAGGGCAGAACCCGAACGAGCTGATTTTAAAACATGCAAGGAAATGTGAAGAGTCAAGTAGCCAAAGATAATTTTGAAAAAGAAAAAAGTTGGACAAATTACCCAATTTCAAGTCTCTATACTCAAGCTATAGAATTAAGACCGTAGATATTATTAAAAGATAGACAATAATTAATGGAATAAACTGAAGCCCAGAAACAGACCCACACAAAAGTAGAGACGCAGTGGCGAAGGAATGGTGTTTCCAACAAATGATGCTGAAATAATTGGCTGTGCATATTCACACACACACACACACACACACACACACACACACACACACACAGGCGAGAACTCCAACTCACTCTTCATAATGTCCATGACAAACTCAAACGGAAATGTAAAACTGCAACTTCTAGGAGAAAACCCAGACAAAAAAATTCCAGTAAACTCAGCTTGGATAGTGTGGTGGTTTGGGCGAGAAAGGCTCCCACAGTCTCACATCTTTGAATACTTGGTCCTAGTTGGTGGAAATGTTTGGGAAGGATTAGGAGGTGTGGCCTTGTTGGAGAAGGTGTGTCACTGGGGATGGGTTTTGAGATTTCAAAAGCCCATGCCATTCCTCCATTCCTAGTTAAAGCTCTCCCTCCCTCTCCCTCCCTCTCCCTCCCTCTCCCTCCTTCTTCCTCCCCCACACCTCTCTGACTCAAGCTTGTGGACCAGGATGGCAGCAGGCAGACAGGCATGGGGCAGTAACTGAGAGCTACATCCTGGTCCACAGAAATGATGTCAAAGCACTATCCATAAATGAAATCGATAAACTAAACCTTAGTCTGAGTTTAGAATTCTGCGCTTTGAAGAATTCTGTGCTTCGAGAGATAAGGCACAGCAGGAGCTGGAGATGCAGCTCAGCTACAGGAAGTTTGCCAGCACTCAGGGTCTGGGCCTGTCCCAAGCACCAGAGAAACAAAAGGACAATACCAGGCAAGCCACAGATTGGGAGAAACTATTTGCAAATCATCTCTTTCCGTACACTAATCTCACAAACAACTTAGGCGCAACACGCACTAACAATTCTCCAAGCTTAACAGAAAGGCAACCCCATTTGCATGTTTGTCTGCTTTGTTACTTTTTTAATTGAAACAGAATTACATCATTTTCTCCCTCCCTTCCCCCCCTCCAGTTCCTCAAGGTCACCCTCCCCTAAACTCCTCCCACATCTCCCCACTCTCAAGTTGATAGCCTCGTCCTCTTTGATTCTGTTGGGTACATACATGTGTGTGCGCATGCACAGGTACATATAAATAGAATCTGCTGAGCCTGTGTTTGTTACTTGTGTGTATATGGTTTCAGAGCTGACCATCCTTGCATTGGACAACCAGTAAGGGGGCTCATCCCTGGGAGAGGCTAACCCTCCTCTCCCAGCGGTCATTAGCTGCCTGCAGTTTTTTGTCTAGGGGCGGGATCCTGTGCCATTTCCGCTCCCCCACATTAGCACATCTATTGATATTGCCATCGATCCAGTCTTGTTTAGGCAGCTGTTTCTAGGAGAGACTGCTTCACAGCGATCTCCTGGCATTCTGGCTCTTAGACTCTCCCCACCCCTCTTCCTTGGCATTCCCTGAGGCACAGATGTAGGAGCTTTGATATAGATGTATCTGTTGGGGCTGAGCTCCCCGCAATCCGTTGATCCCTATATTGTGTCCATTAGTGGTTTTCTGTGGTGGCCTCCATTTGCTGTAGAGAGAAGCTTCTCTTATGAGGGATGGTTGATTTATCGGTAGGTATAAGGATAAGATTTAGAATATAGTGAGGACATATGTTGGTCTAGCAGAGTGACAGCAGTAGATTCTTTTCCAAGATCCATGACCTCGCTAGCCCTGAGAATTTGGGTATGTTTCCAATACCAGCCATGATTTCCCTCCTGCTGAGTGGGCCTTAAGTCCAATTAGATACTTGTTGGTTGCCACTGGCATGTGAGTGCCACTATTGTATCTTTATGCATAGCTCACTATGCTGGTCATTGGAATGGTCCAAAGGTGTTGAAGCTGAGTGGAACTGTTCAACTGTTCCCCTTCTGTGGCAGCTTGTATAATATTTTCTGGACCCATGAAAGATTGACTGAGAGAAAGAGTCTTTCAGGTTAGAGGCAGCTTGAGTCATGTGTCCTAAGTATATGGTAAGTAAAACACCCCATTTTAAAAGTGGACAAAAGTTTGGACCAGATACTTCAGTGAAGATGATACAGGGTGGAAAATAGATATACAAAAAGGGACTGTGCACCAGTCACTAGGGAAATGCAAATTAAAACCACAGTTGAATACCATTCAACTCAGATGAATATGGCTGCTAGGCAAAGAGGGAAAAATACTGTAAGATGATGCTTGCAAGAGGGCCCAATATGGTCACATCCACAGAGGTAAGTCATGTTTGCCTGGAGCAGGGGATGGGAAATGGAATGACTTTGTCAGATACAGTCTCGGCTATATAAGATGAATAGGTCCCTCACAACCTGTCATACGGCTTTGTGTCTAGTTAATGATAACATATTGTGTTGTTTCATGTTGTGTTCACAGTACAGTGGAAAAGCGGTTGAAATTAAGGAGAACTCTATACAATGTTGGCAGGGTCACAGAGCAACTGAACTCTTACCTGCTGCTGGGAGATCATCAAATGGGAAAGTTACTCTGAAAACAGCCTGTCAGTTTCTTAAACAAGTTAAATATATACCAAGCCTTTGCTCTTCCAACTGCATTTCTAGGTATTTACCACAGAGCAAGGTAACCTCTATTTACACAATGACATGCACACAGGGGCTCTCAGCTGCTTCCTTCATAACAGTCGCAGCATGATTTACAATTCTCTCAACATGTCAAGGAGTAAATAATGTATGGTGTATCTGTACAGTGGAATACTGCTGTCTAATAAAATGAATTAAATACTATACAAATGTCAACCTGAATGAGTCTAAAAGTAATTATGCTAAGTGAAAGAAGCCAGAAAAGGGAGAAAGATGGTGGGGGGGACTAAAGGACTCCATTTATGTGAACCTAGGAAATGAAACTCATGAATAACGACAGAAAGCAGATGTATGTTTTACTGGGCCTAGGGTGATGAGAAGGAATTGCAAAGGACCATGAGAAAAGATTTCAAGATGACAGACGTATACCATTACCCTGACAGTGGAGATGGTGTAAACACGCGTCAAAAACTTTTTGACACTGTTGTTTTTGAGGCAGGGCCTCACACAGCCTCAGCTGGCCTCACACCTGTTGTGTAGCTGAGGTGGACCCTGAACTCTGGCTCCTTCTGTGCTGAATTCTAGGTAGGGGCCACCGTATCCCACATAGCTTATCACACTTTACGGTTTATTTCATGCCAATTACACTTCAAAGAAGCTGGCTTTGTTCCCTTTAAAGCACTGCAATGTCACCATTTCCTTCTAGCCCCCAATCCCATATCACTGTTAGAGCTTCCTTCTCAAGACTCTCCCATGGTGCTTTATCGCGGCCCCATCACAACCTTCTTCACTGTTATTTTTGTAGATTGTGCTAGCAAAGCTTCCACTGCCCTTCTGTTTCTGATTTGGAGAAATGGGAGTTGGCCCTGGCTTAACCTCCATCCTGCCTGCCAGCCACACCTGAGAGCGAGGGCTTGGAGGTCTGGGGAGCCTCTGGCCCAGCTCTCTGGCTGACAGAAGGAGCCGCCACTTTGGAATCATTCTCTCCAGTGAATCCGAGGTTGGGTCCTCGAAGCAGCTGGGGAAAGGCCATGGGCCCTGCCTTACAGTCTCACCCCTTTCACCCACGGGGATCACTCACAATCAAGTACTATAGGATCACCCCCCCCCCCCCGCCCCCCCACCCCCGCATAGTTCTGAAACATTCCACTTGAAAAGTATCTTCCAAAGCAGCAGAAACATACCCAGAGGCT
Organism: Peromyscus nudipes; assembly: GCA_902168325.1. Classification (NCBI taxonomy): domain Eukaryota; kingdom Metazoa; phylum Chordata; class Mammalia; order Rodentia; family Cricetidae; genus Peromyscus; species Peromyscus nudipes. The sequence goes on from CABHPH010158658.1 coordinate 46,668, forward strand.
TCTGGAAGCAGCGGGTATAGCTTTGAAAATGTCCAAAGTATTAAACATTTAGAACAACCATAAATCACAGTGAACCCTGATTCTGGACATCTCTCAGAGGAACATTTCCAGAGGCTGCAGCGCTTTCAAATCATATCATGTGCTCTGGCTTCAGCCTTGGCCACTTTCCCTTAGAACAACAGAGAGTCATGGCAGCTATTAAAGGCAGCTTGTTACATAATGCAGTTCATTGCACGTACCCTTCCCAGTGGGGTTTGACCCAAGTTTCACAGTGGTCTACTTTATTTAGTATTGATAGTTTTATTCATTTCTTATTAAAGAGATCTTTCCACAAAACTGTTGCCTCAGCCTTGGCTTAAGAAAGACGACGGTCTGAATTAACAATGTGAGCGACAGATGGGCCTCTGGTACCAAGAACGTGGCTGAAATTCCTCATGGAGGCAGGTGTCTGCATGCTAGTAAGTTCTTCCGATTCTGCTGAAGACACTGTTGTCTTACTCGGGCGTCTTGCAGGCAGAACATAAAATCAAAGAGCCCTGTAACTACTTGTCAGGGTTAGGGCAGCTCTTGTCATGCTTGGAACAACCAAAACCATGAAGGAGGTGGATGGAGGAAGCAGAGGGAACATGTAACTGATACGTCTCCCGCTCTGGGGTCGGGGTCCCTGGCATCCTGTGTTAAAGGGTCTGTCTGGTACTGCGGCTTTTTCTTCTACCAGGAAGCGGTTGAGAAAGCGCCGTGTGAAACAGGTCCTCATAACCCAGTTCGTCACCCCTTATCCTAGGCTAGCCAGGCCCACAGCTCCCTCCTAGCTGCTGTGTAGATAAGGGAAGGAAACCAAATGAAGTCATTTCCTTCATGACGGCGTGACTGATACAGCAACTTCTGTGCTCCAAGCTTAGGGACAGTTCCTAGCACAGTCCCTTCTGGTTCCCGAGAGCTCCCATACAAGTGTGTTCTCTGTCCATATCATTTTAAAACAAGGATTAGGGGAGACAAAGAAATACTTGTGCTCTCAGAACCACTGCCACCAGACAGGTATCATCAACTTCTCAAAAAGGAGCTGTTAGTATTAGGAGACATTGAATGACATGCCCCAGATACTAACTAGGAAGTGCCTGAGACAGATTTAAAGCCAGCTCTGGCTGGCTGAAAGTCTGGGTTCTTCCAGGCAGTCTGCTACGATGCTGATGAGATATATAGATGTCGTCCACCAATCTCAAGAGAAAAAAGAAGAATGACCAGGAAGTCATCTCAACTAGTTTGAGTGTGATTCTCAAATGGTGAAGATACACACACACTCCTATTGGATGGCTAATCTGAATCCTCCGGATAAGAATCCTATGTCGCCTGAAGGGAGAAGATGATTCTTACATGCTTCAATAATCCATGCTACAGCTATAGAATCCTAGAGGGAACAGCTCCTGTCACACAGTTTAGGGGGAGATACACTCTAACTGACAAAACCGACAACAGAAACTTATTTGTCAGGATTGATTTAAGCCCTTGGTGAAGACGTGTCTGGTAATATCTGCTTGGAGAGACGATGTGAACAGTGATTGACCAAAAGATGAGTGGATCCAAAGAGACACCTGGAATGCTCACTCATTTCTTTCCAACGTGCTTCATTTGGTCAGTGGCATCTTCTACCTTCTACGGGTCAGCTGCATCCCCCGGACTGCAGAAGATGTGGACATTGCCAATGGCACCTCAGTTTTGGTCAATGAATACTCTATTTCTAGCGTGAGAGCTTTTAGGAAGACCACTCATCAGGGGCTGCACTCAGCTATCATATCATTCAACTCATCCTTCGGTGTGAACGCCACATGGATGGGCCCTGGCTCCTGAGTTTTCCACTGTATAATGCAGCAGAATGAGATCCATTCAGTAGGAAGTATATTTCAAATTTAGAATATGGATCTTTTCCAGATATTTGTGGTATGTTTCTCTCTTGAGATGTTCGGCAGTGGCAAAGCGGGCTGCAGCTCCTGGCCAGCTAGCTACCACCCACCGTACCCTCTCCCTGAGATACCCGATCCTCAACTGTGAGGATCATTACTACTAAGCACAGGTGCTCAACAGGGTAGGTATGTTGAAACGCATTTGCGACAGGATATTTTCAGGTCAGAGCAGTTTTATCACGATATAACCCCCCTGTGAATTGAGCAGGATCAGTTCCACAGAGATCAATACTACAAACTCTGAAAAACAAAGCTTCAAAGTAATATTTTTTTCTTCCTCCCCCCCCACTTTTGAGGCAGGGTTTGTCTATGTAGCCTGTCTGGCTGTCCTGGGACACACTCTGTATACCAAGCTGGCCTCGAACTCAGAGATTTCCCCCTGCCTCTGCCTCCCGAGTGCTGGGGTTCAAGGCTGGGCCAAAGTAATACTTTCAATTTCTTCCTTCAGCAGAAAAGTGCTAGAAGAAGAGGAGGAGGAGGAGGGGGAAGAGGAAGAAATAACACAGAAAGTCCCTTGTCATATTCTTCCAGTTTCCTGGCAGCATTTCTTTGTGTGGCTGTCCCAAAGAGCACAGAAGCAGCTTTTATGGTTAGAAAATTGAAGTACTATCAAACTTAGGAAATTATAGAGATGGAGAACAACGGCTCATCTACATATGCCCCGTCTGCTTTGGGTTTCATGTTTTGCACAGCCAGTTACTGGGAGCATTTGAGAGTGTGCTACAACACTGACCGTGAGACGGGTCTGTGTCCCAACTGCAGCCTGCAGGTGAAGTGCGGGCGACCGGGAGGGAGGTGAGTGGACGCTACCATGGACTCCAAGGAGAGTGCCCGCAAACAGTCATGTAGAGTATCACAAATACAACCCAAGCACACACTTTACCGGAGCCAGTGTTTTGGAACACGGTAAAAAACAACCTTCTACTCAGTAGGAAAATGCCACCTTGTCCATGATTACGTTAGCTTGGGTCACGGTGTCCTCCAGAGCTCGGCGGTTTCGCTGGGGCAGAGCTGCTCTCAAGCTGCTCTGACTGTGGACATTCTGGTGTTTGACAAGGGCCCAGACGCTGCTGCTGGCTTTTTCCAATGTGGCTCTTAGAGTCAGTCTCTTCCAAAAGCCCTTCCTCTCAGTGCTCCAGATCACTGCTCCCTACTGCCCGCCCCACCTCTCTTAGCTCAATCATTATGGCCACCTCTGCACGAGCCACAGCCTAGCAAGGAAAGGGGCCTCACTCCTAAAAAGATAGGCAGAGCCCAGAGCAGCAATGGATTCACACACCAGATAAACAAAGCCTGAAGTGAAAAGGGATTAGTAGGAGCCAACATTCTTTGGCTGAAAGAATTCAGTGGCAGAGAATTCTTAAAAAAAATAAGAAGAAAAACGTGTTTCCTATCTTCACTGATCCAACCAATTCAATACATTAGCAGAAGCAATTAAAAAGTTATTGTTGTCTATCTGAGGGTAAGGAGTGGAAGCGGGCGGTGTTGAGTTATTATCGCTCACTTTTCGGGTACGCTTTGTAAAGGGGAAAAAGAGATAAAAGTCCCTGGGATTCTAGAAACAAACAGCAACAGTGTGAGTCTATTCATGCACGAGTCCCTTTCGGAGCATAAATCACCAGGCTCATTAGTCCGCTGTTAGTAGGAGATGACATCCCCGCATCGTAAATCTGATCTCCATTTCTAAGCCATGACTCAGAAGTTTGAAAGAGAGTTTGATTCTACAGCTATGCCTGGTCCTGGACAGCATATTTCTCTCCTCCTCCTCTCTCTCCTCTCCATCCCTGCCCCATACGCACGCATGCATGTGTGCCTGTATGTGTGCCTGTGTACCTGTGTGTGTGTGCTGTACATGTGTGTGTATGTATGTGTGTGCATGTGTGTATGTGTGTATGCATGTGTGTGCATATGTGTGTGTATGTATGTGTGTGCATGTGTGTATGTGTGTGAGTGTGCATGTGTGTGCGTGTGTGAGTGTGCATGTGTGTGCGTGTGTGAGTGTGCATGCGTGTGAGTGTGCATGCGTGCGTGTGCATGTGTGCATGTGTGCGTGTGTGTGTGTGTGTGTGTGTGTGTGTGTGTGTAAGTCACAGGACAACTCCATGTGATCTTCCTCAGGTTCTGTCCACCTTGTTTTTGAGACAGGGTCTCTCACTAGATTGGAACTTACCAATTAGCTTAGGCAGGGTAGCCCGTGAACCCCAAGAGTGTGCCTACCTGCACCTCCCCTGTGCAAGGATTAACTACCAACATACACCACGTTAATGCTTAAAGCGCCATTAGGCATCACAAGGCATTTCAGGATTCCAACAGTCAAGACAAAAGAGAACAGCCCAATAGAAACAGACCCAGAAGGTGAATGCCTGTCATGTGCCCACCCACTGTTTCTCTGAGAACTTGTCCCATCACAATTTCCCTTCATAAATGCCCTGCCTCTCTGCAGCTTACACAGATGCTCGCCAGGAGGACTGTCTAGAGTCAATCACGACAAGGGGTAGCCTTGTGTGGTGGTTTGAATGAGAACTATCCCACACAGGCGCACGTATTTGAACAGTATTTGGCCCCAGCTGGAGATACTGTTTGGGGAGGTTATGGAACCTTTAGGAGGGAGAGTCTTGCTGGAGGAAGTGTGTCACTGGGGAAGGGCTCTGAGGGTACACCCCACTTTTTTTCTCACTCTCTACTTCTTGTGTGTGTATAAGGATGTGATCAACCAAGCTTCCTGTTTTCTGCTGCCATACCACGCTACGCCCTCCCTGCCATGATGGATGCCATCCCTCTGGAACTGCAATTCAAAATAAATCTTCTTCCTAAAATTGCTTTTGGTCAGAGCATTTTATCACAGCATCAGGAAATTAATTAACACATCTGTCTTTCAACTTCATAGCAACAATTCAATGGGATGCAAGAGGACCCAGGAGCTAGGAGCTTCTGGCAGCTATTGAGGCTAATTTCCCCAAGGATGAATGTCATCTCCTTCACGAAAGGACCCCAGGAGGAAGTTTTTCATATGAGTTAAGGCTCTGAGGCACAGGTCACTCTGGTTCCTTTTGACTGGCCAAGGTCACTGCTCATTGAGGAAAATTTTACGTTTTCCTTTTTCTTAGCCACAACACTGTCCACAGTAATTGTATCAAAGTGACAATATGGTATAGGGCACAGATGCCAACAATTCCCCCTTCTGACACTGACTCATAGCTCTCTATGTTCATGTGCAGGTCAACAGGAAGAGAGCAACCCAGCTTTCTCCCTGCCTTCCTACAACAAAGGACGAGGCTGGGGGTCAGATTTACCTTCCCTGTCACATTCAATTCTCCCGTTTCTTCTCCTTGCTTATTCGGGCTATAGTTTCCTTCACATTTGGGCTATAGTCTCCTACAAAGTAGGGGCATTCTTAGAATGCCATCTTCCCCTTCCAGATGCTCCAGCTTCCACGTGGCTACAAATACTAACAAGAATAACTGAGGGAACATTAAGCCAGCAGACACAGCAGGGAGACTATCAAACCAAGCTGTGTAGTGTGTCCAATACAGAGATCAGAAGCCACGTGATAGCTCATGAGCCAGCCCCATGGTCTAGAGACTGGTGTGACACCTTACGGACTCACCTTCTACATCTGTAAAATGAAAGGATTGAACCAGTTCCAGACACTGTTAGTGCAAATCTCTCCAAAGGTGTGACAGAGACTATAAATTAGTATAAACACGGACCCACGGGTGCTGAGGAGACCCACGAGGACACGCCCCAATTAGGGGTCAGTGCTGCTCAGCAGGAGTTAACTGCAGCTCTGGAAAAGGCAGCCAATGTCTCCACATCACATCTTTGAGAAGAAAGCCACAGATTTTAGGTAAAATCTCTCTGGGTTTTGTTTGGTTTGGGTTTTTTTGTTTTGGTTTGGATTTTTGGTTTTTGGTGTTTTCTTTTGTTTTGTTTTTGAGACACGGTTTCACATAACCCAGGCTGGCTTTGAACTTCCTCTGTACTAAAGCTGGTCATGAATACTTTATCTTCCTGCCTCCACCTCCCAAGTGCCAAGATAACGGGCGTGCTCCCCCATCCTTGGCTAAAATCTCCTAGTTTTACATAGTGTCAATGAATTTAAAAAAAAAAAAA